>ML978262.1:0-104340 GCA_010015745.1 Setomelanomma holmii
GGTGCTGTTGTAGACAGCTGTAGTAGGCTGTAGAAGGCTGTAGAGAGCCAGAGAGAGCTAGAGAGGGGTCAGAGGGGGCATTCCTCCAATCGCGGAGGAATGGCCCCGACGATTTTGGTGAGGCGAGGGGCTGCAGCCAATCAGCGATCACGGTGGAATGCCCCCCGGGGGCATCCCCTCGGGGATTCATAAGGCATGGGGAAGGGCCCTCAGGGCCATCCCCTCGGGGATTCATAAGGCATGGCTGTAGACAGCGTGCTGATGCTCTAGGCATATCAATACTTTGTACGCCGCGAGGTAGGTAAACATAGCGTGTATATATATATCGTCACAAGAAAACAGCAGTAGAGTGATAGTTGTAATATTGTAATAGTAGTTATATTGTAGAATATTGTAATGTAAGAGTGTTAGTAGAAGTTTACTATAGAATGATAATAAATAGGGGTATAGCCTCTGCAGCATGTGAGTACGTATACGGTATAGCCTCTGCAGTAAGCACGCATAGGCCTCTTCGGGCAAAGAAAAATAGCCTTGAGGCCTAAACAATAGCTGAGGGGGCATTACCGCAGGTGTTTGTTGTGCACAACCCCTATTAGTTAGGAAGCCACCAAATTGCGATGAGCGAGGGGAAGGGCCCTCGGGGCCAATCCCTCGGGGATTGGCATGAGTATGGTGGTCATCGAGAACCTTCTAGAGCGCCTTGAGGTGGTGTTTGTAGTGCGGATGGAGGACAGTGGCGGCGTAATAAACAGGCGCTTCGTCAAACTTAGCGTAGTACTGTGAGAGCTTCTGGTGAGCGAGGTTGACATTAAGCATTAGATGATCCTCAGGCGCTGCTGGATCGTTATAGTCAATCTCTTTAAGGCGATCTTTAAGCGCCTCAAGCAGACATTCCAACAATCAAATCAATCAAATATAAGGCAAAGGATTGATTTGTTTGCATCGCTACAAGCGAGCGGAGTGTTTAATTTGATTGTTAGACAGTCAGAGAGCTATTTAATTGCAAGTTAATTAAAGATTAATTAATTCATGTGCTCTTAAGATTATTTTGTATAACGTGTTTCCCATGCGAGCGGGCCACCGAAGCGAGTCGGCCACTTTTCCCCACTAACATGCCTGCGCAGCGACACTGCGCAACACTACAATAATACTTTTTACTGCACGCAACAGTAGATTATACTTCAGATTCTTCGCTATCATCTGCATCCTCTATCTCTACCTTACAGGTGCAGGAGTTGTGCCCAGTCTTGCCGCAACGACTACAGTGCCTCTTAGCGCGCACTCTCTTTGCAGGCGTTTTGCTGTCCTCACAACTACCACTCTCTCTTTCAGCAATTAAGTCAGATACCTCACTAACTGTTAAGGTCTCCTCTACCCGTACATACCGCCGCTTACGGCCTCTGCACTTTGTAAGTTCTTCAATTGCGCTTTGCATACGCGCCTGCTCCTCCTGCAGTAACATTATATTATGCGCTATCTGCTGCGTGCCTTTACTTAACTGCTGCACCTGCTCATCAAGGGAACTTGCAGAGGAACCTGAGCGCCTTTGCATTCTCTGTCGAATGAGCGTAGTCTGGGCCTCTAGCTCTTTGGCGTTGCATGGTGTCTTTGCCTCCTATGCAGCGTCGTCACGCTGTGGTGGAGTTGGCGTACGCAGCCTCACATCAAGCTTCAATAACACTACCTCTAGGTTAAATAGTACTAATCTAGCGCCTCTAAACCCTGCGCGAGCATTCTCCTCTGTAAACGTCTACTTGTAGGCAGCTTTGAAGGCTGGTAGGAAGGGTTCTTTGCTAATATAGTGGATGCGGCTGCATGCTAAGGCTGAAATGCCATCACCGTAAGAGCGCTTCAACAGCAAGAAGCAGGCAACGTCAAGGGGCTGCAAGAGGTGCGATGAGTGAGGAGGCATACAGAGAACAATTATCTTGTTCTCTTTGCAGTACTCCTGGAACTCAAGTGAGCAGTGGCTCTCGTGGCCGTTGACAATAAGCAACCGGTACGCCCTCATAGGCTTCGCATGCGAGTTAAAGTGTTTAAGCTAGGCAAGCGCTAGACTATCGCTCGTCCAGCCATTTGGGCTAACTTGGATTACCCAGTCGCGTGGTATACCCAGCTCAAACTAGGTAGAGATAAGGACCTTGCCTGCAAAGATGATAAGGGGTAGGATGCGCTTCCCTGTTGCACCAATGGCTTGTACCAGAGTAACCCACTCACAATTGCTAGGCTGTAATTTCTTCGCTTTCCTAGGCTTCTCTAAGCCTGTTACTACAAGCTGAGACGTGATCTTGCCTATAAGGAAGCCTGTCTTATCAAAGTTCCAAGTATCCTCATCTAGGATACCATACTTTGCCTTCATCGATTGAACAAGCTTGAACCAGGGCCGGATAAGCGCTGGGTCCTTGCAGGCAGCTCGCTGGCGATCGTACAGACGGCTCCAGCGCTTCTTAAGCTCAGGTGTTTGCTTGACAAAGTTGTCAACCTAGTGCTTGCCAACAGGCTTCCCACCCCGCTCTCTCAGCAGTCTATCGGCCATATCTTGTACAAGAGCCTTTGTTAGCAACACTCCACGCAGACTCGCGTCAAGTATACTCTGTAGAACTACCTCCTCTGCCAGCTTTGTAAGGCGCTTTAGTTCGGCTCGCAGTCGTGTCGGAGGCGTTGTCCAGCACGCCGCGCTTGGATAGTTGTTTGAGGGACGCTGTAGACTTTGGCAGCGCGTCTTTCGCTTTGTATTTGCTTAGATCTTATATATAAGATAGCAATATGTATATCCCCTTCTGTATAGGTCTTTTGTACGTTGTGTTGTTGAGACATTACGCGCTGTTGGTGCGCAGGCGTGTTAGTGGGGAAAAGTGGCCGACTCGCTTGGGTGGCCCGCTCGCATGGGAAACACGTTAGCAATTATAGTAGAGAGTGATCCCAGTTGCATATATTGAAAGTTTCTGCTATCTCTTTGTCAGAACAAGCTTCTGTCTCGCGCTTAGTAGGCAACACCACTCCAGCTCTCACCTATGATTGTATAAGCTGAAGTGCAGCAAGTAATTAAGGCCTAATCCTGCGTTGTTGTGGCTCTAATAGATTGCTAAGTTTACTAAACATGCGCTTGCAGTTGTAGCTTAACGCTAGGATAGTGAGTATATTAATTGCAAGGCGGCTAAGGTTCAGGTATTTAGGCGCCAAAAAGAGCTAATAGCTGATAACGCTATTGCTACCTTCAAACTGCTGCTGCGTCCACTTTAGCTTGTACTTGCGCCAACTATCGTACTCGTCATGTGGCTTATCGTAGGCGCTTTCCTAGCTAACAAGCGCATTGATTGCCTTATCTATATCGCCTGATACAGGCAATCTGCGCTAAGTTAGAGCAATAGTGTGCGGCTTGTACTGCGCCTATAGCAGCTGGAAAGCGCTCTTGTTGGCTATAAGCCACCTAATCTTGTCTTGATCCTGCCAGCTGTTCTCGCAATAGTATTTATAGTACTAGATGGAGGCAGACAGCAGCGTAGTAAGCCAGCGATTTATTGAGCTTCATGTAATACTTATTAGCTTTGCGCCAGGCGGCTCAAAGGTCAGTTGCAAGGTTGTTTTTGGGAGCGTGAGAGTGAGCGTTAAAATCAACATGCTTATATTAGGCAGCTCTAGTTTCAAGGGCGTTTAATAGATACTCAAACACGGGTATAACCTTATAGATAGCTCTAAACCTGCCTGAACTACTGCGCCCTTGAATGCGATCAGTGGCGTACTTAAGTGGGCGAAGCAAGTCAATATACTCAGTTATCGTCGCCCAGTCATCTGCCTCAAGTCTAGATAACCTTATCTATATCGCAGCAGAGGGCTTCTGATTATTGCGCGCAAGAGCTATCTTATTACATTGTGCTGTTCGCTTAATATAGAAGTTGGCGTACAAGTTATATGCGCCTTAAAGGCGTACAGCGTGCTCAAAGGCGCTATAAAACAAGTTCTAGCGCATAACAACAAGCTTGACTAGCTTAAGTATTCTTAGCCGCTTGTGTGAGAGCAGCGACTTATTCGCAGCTTTTTAGAAGCGCTTAAAAAGCTTGTGCTGTTGTGGTGTTTTGATGTAGTTGATAATTGCAATTAGTATACCTAATAAGCCTTCGCGTTGCCACTGTTGGAGGAGCCTCTCTTCGTCCTAACACAATTAACAGCTAGTCAACAACTCCCAGGACGCTCACGGCTATACTGAGTAGTAGGAGAGAGAAGGTGGGGAAGGACAAGAGAGGAGAGCTGGTGGCACGTACGCCAAAAGCGGGTGAGAGTTTGCTAGCCTACCTGAAGGTCCCCGCCTGCGTTATCGTATGCCTGTTTATCCCACCCGAAAATTATCATCTGGCCAACGAGATTGAGCGTATGAGGGCTGCAGCGGAAGCGACGGTGAGCTATACATTTGGGCAAGCTCGTCGATAGCAGCATCTTTTGAGTATGTGTTGTTAAGAACAAAGTAACCTAGCTTTATGCGAGTAATGCCGTATATCGTGAGAGTATCCTTGACGACTTTAGCCATTAGAGCACCGCTATAGGCACCTATGAGTTGCGGCAGGTTGATAGGCACGTTGACAATCCTGTGTCAGCCTATTCAGGCTAGTCTCATTGGCTAACTTCGTCTATATATTGTGCTCATTGTCCATAACTTGTACTGTAGTACAACCAACACTTCTTCTTCTTCACTCAACAGCCCTGTACAGGCTTATATCCTGCCTTCTACTGTCTCAAGGTGAGCTGCACTACCAAGAAAGCCACGCTTGCCTCCCTTCGTTGTCCACCCGTCAAAGCTTATATAGATCTTGCTAACAGCAGCAGACAAAATCTCAAAAACCCGGGGCTGCAAGAAGCTGAAAAGCTTCATAATGTAAGTAAAAACACTGCTAGGACTTACCTATAAAGCCGCTGCTGCAGTTAGGTTGGACAACTCCATCATATGGCGAAACGACAACGCGCTCAACTCACTGAGCGGGTGATTCCTATCAACCAGCCAGAGCATTGCCGCCAGTCGAAACTGCTGGCAATCGAAGCCACATATAGCGTAAGCTGGAAGAAGTGCGCAAGAAGTATGCTGAAGAAGCAAACAAACGTCTGAGACCAGAAGGCGCCGCACAATTCTTGCCACTTAGTGAATCCAACGAGGATCGGTTGCACGCGCTCCTCGACGACCCATGGGCAGATCACGCAGCGCTCAACGCCAGAAGATCGCCCTTTCGCAACAACGAAGTAGTCCGCTTCTTCGTCCTCGGCGCCGACTTTGGAGGCCTGGTATACGCCGTACGGCTTGTTGAGTCTGTTGTAGCTTCTGCGGAAGAGATTTGCATTGTCGATGCGGCTGGTGGCTTTGGTGGGACCTGGTACTGGCATTGCTATCCTGGATTGCATTGCGACCTCGAGAGCTATTGTTACCTGCCGCTGCTGGAGGACACTGGATAAGTTCCGAAGCAGAAGTACGCTCCTGCTGCTGAGATTCGTGGGCACGCCGAGCGAATCGTGAGGAAGTGGAGGCTTGAGGATCAGACACTCTTTCGATCAGATGTGCAACATGTGGAATGGGACGATGTTGAGGAACTCTGGATAGTATATTTCGTCGAGAGGCGTGGTCCTGGACTATATCCAGTCAATCACCGGATCAAGGCGCAGTACGTCTACCTTGCTGCTGGCGTCCTCACTAAGCCGCAGATCCCCAAGATACCTGGCCTGCTATCTTACAAAGGAGACATATTTCACACGTCGCGCTTCGACTATGAAGTGACTGGCGGGTCGCAAGACGACCAGACTTTGAGCGAACTACGCGACAAGAGGGTTGCAATTGGTGGCACCGTTGCGACCGTTGTGGGCGCGATCCCTACACTCGCGAAGTACGCGAAAGAATTGTACGTTGTTCAACGTATGCCAGCTTATGTCAAGCCTCGCAATCAGCAGATCACCCATGCTGAAGAGGTCAAACACAATGTCGCGAATATGAAGGGATGGCGGTTCGAGCGACATATCAACTTGAATCGACACAAGACCAACGCAGTTCTCCCTGGCAAGTCAATCTGGTCAACGATGGGTGGACTGACATGCCGGCATATTCTGCAGTCATGGGCTCACCTGCGCATGGTATAGTCGATCCTTCACCGGAAGACGAAGAGCGACGAGCGACCTGGTTCCATGCCCTCGACCTACCACATATGGAGGCTGTACGCACCCGCGTGGGAGACATCGTGAAGGACCCTGCGACAGCTGAGAAGTTGAAGCCTTGGTATCCTTCATGGTGTAAGCGGCCAACCTTCAGCGATGAGTACTTGCAAGTTTTCAATGAGCCACACGTGCACCTGGTAGACACGGACGGCCAAGGTCCTTCTCACGCTACAGAACAAGGCCTGGTTGTTGTTGGCAAAGAGTATCAAGTCGACGTGCTCATCTTTAGTACGGGTTATGCTGTCGCAGGAGGCCGCAACGGCGGAAGTCCAGCTGGCAGAGTCGGCATCGAAGTGCGAGGTCGAAATGGCCTGTCGATGAACGAGAAGTGGCGAAAGAATGGCGCTGCCACGTTGCACGGGTACGCAACCAATGGCTTCCCAAATCTCTTCTCTGGTACATCGCAGGCTACCATTACTGGGAACAACGTATTCATGCTCAGCCTCATCGCTCGACATGTGACCTACTGGATCACTGAAGCTGAGAAGTGCGTTAGTGCAGGTAGACGGGCTATTGTGGAGGTAACTCAGGAAGCTGAAGAGAAGCATTCAGAAGAAATCGTTGAGAGGGCGCCTTTCTTTTCGTCTCTCGCTGGGTGCACACCAGGCTATTTCAACGGTCACGGGCAAGCGACTTCACAGAACCCAGCGGAGAATAAGAAGCAAGCCAGAGGTTTAGTGTGGGCAGAAGGGACTGTCAGCTTCTTGGAGTACATTGGCAAGTGGAGAGCCGCAGGCAAGCTTGGAGGATTGGAAATCAGGTCGAGACCAAGGGCAAACGCGCGGCTTCCGTCGAAGCTCTGACAGGCTTCGATGCAGGCAGGTAGAGAGTCGAATAGCCGCATCGAGTAGACTTTAGCAATGTTATGGTAGGTCGTCCAGTGTGTCGCGTCGAAAGTCTCCCCCGCTTCCGAAGTCCGCAACTCCACCAATCGGAGTGCAAGGAAGTGCTTGCCTTGCATCATACATTCACAAAATCAACCACATTGCTTTGAGTTACAAAGCTCGCAGTGTCCCAGGGACTGTGCCTGTCGCGCATACCGTCTATCACACTTCTCCCTTCTGCCAAAGCTCTTTCGTGACGCCAAGATGTCTACACAGACACGTAATCTCTTCCAACGTCTCCCACCACCAGCGGAATGCTTAGCTCTCGTCATCGGCACCCTGGAACTACTTCCATTCGGCATAATCGGCCTACGCAACCCAGCCTTCTTCGCTGACGGCTACGGACTTCCCATCGAGAATGCGCCCAGTTCCGAAAACTCGAGCTCGACGAAGCCAACCACAAGCGGGCTTTCACCAGAAGCAGAGCACCAAACGAAGAAGGCTTTGGTAGCAGCCATTGCAGCGCGCAATATTCAGAACGGGATACTGCTTCTCACGTTTGGACTGGTGTTGAGGGACCGACGGAGTTTGGGCGTTGCTGTGCTGGCTGGTCTGGTAGCAACCGCTGCAGATACTGCGATAGTAAAAGCGTACGGAGTGAAGGACAAGATTGCCGGACACTACATTGGCATTTTCAACAGCGTCGCCATTGGAGGTAGCTTACTCTACTGGGGGAGGAATGATCCTCTTTGGTAAAGCGAAACAGTCTCTCGATCTTGCACGACCTAGCGCAATGCATTGTGTCGCGTTGAGTATTGCAGAAATCCAAGATACGATTTGGCGAAGTGGCGCTTTGCATGTTGGACGCTTCGATCGGGGCGGAATGGGGGCGGGTTATATTGGAGAGATCGCACAACCTGGAACCACGTGCTGAACTCTTGCTGAACCAGATGTTACAAGTCCGAGATAAGCAGCATGCACAAGTGTGTAAAGTCGCTGCAGAATTGTTCTATGGATATTGGGTGCTGCATGTATCGATGACCACGGCCGAGGACCTGACATCGATAGATACTGGTGAGTACCTCTTCTGATGAGTATGCTGCATCGGGATCACAGGCGTGTTTTCCACGTCAGTGATCCACTCGCCTAGCCACGCCACAACTTTGTTAGCATTTTGGTATATCTCTTTCATGGGTGCAAGTGCGCGCCTCTCTCCATGATGTTCGACTAGTCGATGCATATTGGGTCTGTCCACCACAATGTGCCATCAAGCAAAGTGTCATTCGACCGCAATGCCTAGACACATGGCCATAGCGATGCAAGGACTGGGAGGCGACTTTGGCCGGAATTTATGGCCCAATCGAGATTTAAACCTTCTGGGGTCAAATCCACTAGGTATGTGATCCATTAGCTAGGCGTATCCCGAGTTGGGCAGCTAAGTAGTACCCATGCTCGACGAAGCGGCATATGCGTAGCTCATTAGGCTGGAATGGCGTGTAAGAACAGCGGTAGTGTTCGCCCGTTGTGGAACTGATGGAATAAACGAAAGTAGTGACCATGTATATAATTTTTGAGGTACTTGTCTAGGAGTTACCAAAGCGCGGTGAGTGTATCGAGATGGAAACAGGCTAAGCCCAAACAGGCTCGATAGCCGAGGACAGGAACAACTATCGAACAGGAACTTTTGGAAGGTATTGCGAGAGCTCGAAGGGGTAAATAGCACATGTTGCTCTGAGCAACTAGGCAGTATTTCTGTTGAGATGTGGCTTTGGTTGCTTCACGTTCGCATTTGAGGCCGGTGCGCAGACTAGAAGAGCTGACTGGGTGTGTGAAAAGATTCTCGTGCTTGCATATTCGGAGTATCCTGATTAGTTCTAAATGCTCTTAAGCGCCGACTTGCGCTTGCCTTATCACCAATCATATGAAACTGAACCTTTTTCCGACTAATCGAAATTCTTGAGCGCCTTCAAGGTCCCCTCCAAGTGACTTATGGTCCTCACCAAGTGACTCCGCTTGCTTGCAGGCAGTTTCAAGGCATACCTGCTCTCCTTCCAGGCTGCGGCCCTAGCGACAGTAGCATTCGATTTACAATATCCCATCTTACTTCGTGCTCACTCTCCTACTACTAGCATCTGCGCATCAAGTCAGGCCTTCTGAACTATTTCTAGCCCTGTGTGCCGTGCTGATCCTAGTGGCTCTCGTAACATGGAGTCGCGAACCGTTTCTGGCCGTTCATCCCTTCACGCATGTACCAGGGTCAGGATGACTGCCAAAACAACGTAGGACAAGCTCATCGCCACCCACAATTTTCATGGAAGTACCGGTGGAATTAGACGTAGCAACATGGCTCTCGAAAATGCTATCCAAAGAGCTCTGCAGAATGGATTCCGGCATGAAAGGCCGTATCCCGAATTACCTCCAGGCTATGATTGGGAGACACAAAAGAAGAAGTATTCCCAGGGCAACTTGTGGACTTTGCTGCGCACTTATCGATACGCTAATGCATATGAGAACATGTACACTGTCGAAGCTGATCCTATGAGACGCATTCCGCAGCCTAGAAACACCAGGCGCAATGAAGTTCGGGCACGTTTTCTGTCATCGCGGCCTCTACGATCGTGCCTTGGGCTATCCCGAGGACTCTTTGCTCGCAGTCGAAAATGGTTTGCGCCATGGTCTGTACTTCCACGAGCTGGATGGAAACATGGGTCAACGACCATACGAAGGCTGGCAGCTGTTCATCGCCCATGATCGAGTTTCCGAGTCGAGTCACGTCGAAGGCAGGCACGTGGTCTACCTACAAGCTCAGCTCACTCATGGGAACAGCCTCATATGCGGTCCATTGACCTTTACGGTCCCGGCTGAATATCTTTTGATTACAATAATGATGTTCTATTCGTATCCGGTCGTCAACGAGGCGCTGCGAAACCGAGGTATCGATCCCGACAAGGCTACTGCAGCGCAGAAAGTCGAGAAAAGTTATCGAGAGCTTCACGAGTTATTCCGGAAGCAAGTGCAGTCGTTCGCCGACACGAACTTCTTTCAATTCATATTCGAGATCGTCCTTAGCGGCTTTGAGCTAGGATACAACGCACGGACGGGGCACGCGGTGAACCCTCTGGACGGTAGTGCCATCGAAGATCCAGAAGTATTATTCGAAAGTCGCGTTCACTGTGCCATGATTGACATTGCCTTGGCTCTCAGAAAAATACCCAGCCCACACTACTTTTCCTCGTGCACTCGCCTGTGTGATGTCCGGACTCTCCAAGGCGAAATGACGGCGAGCTTTCAGACTGGTCACATGCAATGCATCCCGTCCGGGGTGAAAGGACTTCAAACGAAGACCCGAACCATGCACGGCGGTTTATACCCACAGTCTGACCTGGTCATCGCTGATGATCCTTTTGCCGAAATCGCTGCGCGCACCTGGATTGATGAGTACGCCAAGTTGGATCGACTGTAGCTGTTGACAATGCCGTTGAACAAGTGGCTAGCACAAGGCGGGAAAAATGTGGTTGCTACCGTCAACAAACTCAACGACTCGTTTATGCCGAACACGTTTGATGGTCGTATGGACAACGATGGCAATTATTCCGGTGCCAAATGGTAACGACGCCGCTTTTCCTCAACAGAGACCAGCTCATTTTCCCTCCCATCAGAACACAGCTCATCCCCACCAGAACGCAGCTGATCCTTATCACGGTGCAACTCATGGACAAGGCGCCCCCTCAAGAGGCGCTCCTCAGTCAGGCGGATTGCTACGCGGTGAAAGGCACGGCGATAGTGTGCCTCAAGTCGGAAGAGCCGCTCCTGTGGACGGCCGTCGGAGAGGAGCTCACGGCCATCAGACCAAGCATCATCCACCAAGTAGCTATGGTAAGTATAAAGTCCAGAGACAGCCCGAGCCAGAAGCCGGTAGCATTGCAGGGTTGCGGTCTCGGATGAAGAACAAACTTTTCGGAACCCAATGAAAAGAGTTGGCCCAGAATAGGTGTGGTCATACAGATATTAATGGAGCGTATAGCACATAGGTATGCGTTTTGAAATAGAGTTGCGCGACTGTCGTTGGTGGTAAGCGACGCTTGTATGTTCAAGTCACGAAGGTCTTCGCACCTTTCGTCATCGAGTCGCACCTCGCGATGCCGACAGCCTCTTCATACCAAGTTCAGTGAACTGTGCGATGACTTTGCCCGCGAGTTGTGAAACGCGGCGTATGGAAAAGCCGACAAAGGCAACTCCGGAGTCATGGACAAGGTCTTCACACTTTCTCCGCAGCCCCTTGGTGCTGCGAAGCGTGACAAGCAGCTTTTGACATTGCGTGGTTCTCTCGGCGCAGCAGTAGCCCTCCATACATTTCAAATCAAAGCTATCACAACGCCTTCAAACATCATGATAATCTGCAGACACGTACTTTAGGTGTAGCAGAGCTGGTTTCAAGCAAGGAATCAGTATAATTCTTACGCTTTGCTGTGTGCATCACAGTGGGTAGGTGGATACTTTGATGAGGACGCTAAAATCTAGTGGCTTGGCAGTCGTACGCCGATAGTATAGAATCTACACGCTTTCAATCTTGATCTATACTCAATCTGGGTGGCACCCAGTGTTGATGACCAACCCCACTCATGTACATCACGACATCGACATCAGCATCTTCAACCATCACCTTGGACTCCACCTTTCCTTGCAGCGAATTAATCGCGCGTGTCTTCCATTGACTTATAACCAACAGCCTGACCATGACCGAGCTTCTCGACCTCTGCTATGATGTGCTAATCCGGATCTTGGAGGAAGTCAATCCCGAGGATCTCGCGGCATGCGCGGCAACGTCTACCGGCTTCAATGAGTTCATCCGGAAGAACACCAGACTCTACAAGGCCCAATACCTTAAGACCTTCGTATGATCTGATTCTTTTTTCATGCCGGAATCATGAAGCTGATGTGCACAGGATGATCCGCGCCGACGACCGACTGATGTGGAACCAGAATGGGTTTCTGAGGTGCAGAAGTTGATCAGATGCAAGAAGATCCTGGATTCGGCGAACAACGATCTCAAGGTATATTGATGTGCCCGATCCGGCTACTCACCATGCTGATGAGTGCAGCGCGACGAATTCAACTTCGTTGCATCAACGGTTGAGAGCTTGATTGCTACCTCATCAACAGATCGCTTTGGCAACTCTTACAACCAGGACATCATCTCAGGACTTTTTGGTCCAAAGATTGCGCAGAATCACAATGCTTTCATGTGTCGCTCGTCGCTGTACGAGCGCGCTGGAACCGAGCAGCAAAAGCCCGCCGAAACTGAAGAAGGGCGCCAATTGAGCGCGAAACTGCATTGTTTGTATGGCTTTCCGTCAACCCACGCAGGCCGACGTGTGCTCTCCACACATCCATTTGCCAGGTCACGCGTATACGATTTGCGGAACTACACTGACAAGACGCACTGGGGTCCTTTCCGCGATGACGGGAGTTTGCGCGTGGATTGGGAAATGGTTGAGAGTCTGATGGTCATTCTTGGGTACAATTCTGGACTGTGCTGTAGACGGTTCCAACCGAAGTTTTCGCCGCCGTGGTCGAGGCCGTTGGAAGGCGTGGTGCCGCAGCGCGCGAAGATTATGCCGGAGTATCCGAAGGGGATGCTGTATGAGCCGGATGTGCCGCTGATATTGAAGGACCCATATAATGTTTCGGGAGTTTGGTCACGGGTGAGTTGTTATGCCATGTGAGTGAGCTGAAGTGGTGCTGATGACGTTCAGATTGTGTGTTTCCTGGACTATAATGACTTATACAACTTCAACTTTGGCACAGAGGCTATGAAGGTCTCATCAGATCAGCCGCGAAATCCACTCACAACGGAAGAAGCAATCCGACACATTATCATGGATTTACAAGTCACGGAAGTTACCCAAGCTGATCAATTCGACAACCGGAATCTGCCAGTCGTGCATTTTAATGGCAAGTCGCGATCAGTGGACGCGGCATGGGACCCCAACGCGAACTCGAAGATCAGAGGATCAGTACGACTGACGCCAGAAGGCGAAGTGCGATGGCAGACCATCTCAGTATTTTATGGGTAAGCATTAGTGACGTGCGCAGTGCGTGAGCTGAGTATTACTGACTTTCGACAGCGGAGAAGAGCGATGGCGGAGTGAAGGTGTCCAAGTTGGTGGTTTGCGATCACAACGAGGCGTCATTGGAACATGGTTTGACAAGGACTACAATCCACATGGGCCGGCAGGGCCGACTGCGTTCTGGAAGATATGTGATAGGACAGTGGGCGATGACGATGTGAGTGATTCTGAGGAAGAAGATATGGGGCATTGGCATATGTAAACGCATGACTTGTATTGCTGTACTTGATCTTCTTCCGCTTTAGAGATATTCGAACCGATCAATGTATAATTTTGCGGTCTATTTCATGGTGCATCGAGAGATTATTGTTCGCTTTCCCAAATTCCCAAGAGAAGTAGCCGCGAAGAAGTGAGTCGTATTTATGACACAAGGTGGACGCGCGCGTAGACCATGTAAGACCCATCACCTCTGTTTCTCGCCGTCTGGATCGCACAGATATGTGTCCAAATTGAGAGGAATGGCACGACGCTGCTCAGGTGTCGAGAGAGAGCAGTCCAGAAACTTGCGGCGGAATCGCGAGCGCTTTGTCAGTAGAAGTTTCCAGGTGTTCTTGTTGCCGTGACTCACAATGGTCTCATCGCCCCAATTGCGAGCGACGATGTCTTCGAAAAAGACTCGGAGTTCATCGTAGCCAATTGTACCGAACTTGCCGCGATCTCGAAGAACGTAATGGACAGTGCCTGCTGTCAGAGGCTGGACTCCAGCTCGGGAGAAAGCTACGAACAGATGTTGCATTGCGTAGTCCTTGAATGCCTCGCACCCCAAATGTTGTCCCAGCTCCCAGGCAAGCACGGATACCTTCACCGCTTCGTCCATGATGCCATCAGTTCCCTCAACCTTCTCGATTCTGATGTTCGCGTTCGGCTCGTCGACCTTCAAGGCCCGGACTTTGCGGTCCACCGGATTGTAGGCACCAGTATATAGCCACTGAACGAAGCAAGATAAGGTCGCTGGGCTGTGGTGATCTTTCAAGTCATAGGTCGGGTCCAGAATCATAGGGCAACAGTCGCGCAACATCTGCGCATGGACCCAACATCCGCGGTCTGTCTTTGCGTGCCGGATCTTGACCAACTCTGGCTTCGTGATGCTGTGTATAGCGGTCAGCTCGAGCTCATTGCACTTGCCATGCGTCAATTCAGCAGCTCGTACCTGAGCACCAAGTCATTTCGCCATCGAGCGAACTCCAGATATGGCGTAGAGTCAACTCCAGTAGTCATTGATGTGACCTCGAGTGGTCAAAACCCTTGCGATTTGGATCGGGTGTTGTAATTTGGAACGTTGAAAAACTGTAGGTGACACTCCAGCGTCAAATACAAGCGGCAGACGGAAGATCTTGATAAGAGATCCTCAATCTGTTCAAAGAGACGTTGCTCGGAAGATGGTTTTGACTTGCCTCTCACTGGCACGTTCTCCGCCTTTACCTGACAAGTTCTCGTCTTTTACCTTCAAACAAGCCACTGTAGTGGCCGGACTGCGCACGAGCCGACATTGAGCACGATCAAGTGACAAACAGATGCGCAAGTCGATAATAGAAGATGTGGTCTCAATGAATCTGGTATACTTAGCCTGGTAGGGTATCTATGCAACGAAAATGAAGTGAACAGAATGACACGAGGGGAGGACATGGCTAGAACAACCACAATACGCCAGCGTGGTTGCTTCCCAGCCTGGGATCAATGCCATCCCACCCTATCGCAGTGGCAGGTGTAGGCAAGCCGTGCAGTTGCGGACACACAGCCTGGAAGGGGAAGCTTTCTTCGATGCGTGGTGGTATCATATCCGCCGCGAAGCTCCATCCGTGACTCGCTTTTTGCGAGTGGGAGAGTGTATGCCACTTGTCGACAATTGCTGAAACAGCGCCAATGATCGCCGAGCAGTCATCAAACACGCGCTTAGCGTACGGCAGGCCCTGTGCCAGGTTCGAGAGAATAGATACAGCCTCCATGAAATTCTCGGTGTATTCACCGACTTCGGTCTGGAGAGGTTCTAAATCGGGTGAAGAAAGATCTCGTAGAACCAAAGCTCCGAACACGAGGAGCACACCGGTGACCGCAGAGGAGAGTTGATGACGAGTGCTCGACGATGTTGAAGCGTCATTCTGTAACCTTCGGATATCTTGCAATACATGCGTGGCAAGCGCGACAAATGATTGAGCATGATCCTTGGTGTAGGACAAGGATGTCATAGCTCTTCGGCTCACTGTGAGTGGGATGGTCAAGCGCCGTAACGCTATAAAGACTTTGTGGGCGGAAGTCGATTTGTCCTGTGGCGAAGCGTGTGGTATGCGGATATCAGGTAGCTCATTGTTAACGAATTGCTGCATCTGTACTTCGATCGTTCTGTCCATGTCGTGAGTGGGGTGATGACCTTTCGAGGCCCTCGCAAAGGCGTCGACGGCAAGCTGAGCCGACCATGTCTGATATTTCAGATATTGGCTTATATAGTGCTTTGGGTCGAGATCGCGTGATTCCGTAGAAGCCGAGGCCTACAGTCGTCAGTCATCGATACGTCGAGTCAAGTGCATTCGTGGTAGTCGCAGTCGTGTTTGAGGACTCACCCGATCGTAAAAATCTCCGGGTAGTTCTAAGTTGACATCGTCGGTCTGAAACGACGTTGGCCTGCCACAGGATATAGAGATGGACCGATCAGTGATGTAGACATTCCAGAAAGTGCATATCCGCCAAAATGTGCGCTCGGGGTCAACCTCGGTCCACATCAACTGCTGGTGTATATTTTGCTCCAAGACGGCCGTGCACGTTGTGCGTATGGCGCTGTAAGCCAAAGCAGGAAGGTCGGAGTAAGTCAGGTAGATGGCCTATGCCAGTCAGTTGAAGATCCGTAGGCCCGTATTGACCTTACCTGGAAAAGCAAGCACTGAATGAGGGTGAGATCATTGCTTGTACAGAGTAGGGCATCGTTATCGACAATGTCACGGGCCAGTTGATACCAGTGCCAACCAGGTGGCTTGCTGTAAGCAGCTGGAGGAGTCATTTGCAACGCAGCATCGCAGCAGGCAAATAGAGCGTAACATAATGCCAGGAAGGGGACATCATTCGGTTCTGTGGCACCTTCTGTCACTACTCGCTGAGTACGCGCGTCAAGATCGATCTCGTCAACACAAGGATGACGGAGATGGACGTCGCCGAAGAAATGTGCCACGTACTGTTGGTACCTTTCCGGATTGGGAAAGGGTAGCATTCGATTGCCTGCACGTATCTGCACCGCCGGTTCTGAGCCCACTGAAGCTGTTGTTGCCATCGCTGGCGGAAGCATTCTCTCGGGCGAATGTTGGCCCATTTGCTCGAGAGCCGGGTGTATGGGATCCAGGATGGGCATGGAGAAAGCGCTTTCACTCCGGAGGCCTTCACTGGCCTCGCGCTCGATGCTTCCGCTGGGAGTGAATGTTAAGCCTCGATCTTGCATCAGCGCCTCCATCATGGCTTCAATCCTGGCCATGCGCCCTTCCATTGTCAGGCCCAACACACTGGCATCACTCGCTCTTCGTTCGACGGCGTCGGTACGCGGTAGTATGTTTCGCCGCGACGCCCCATTGCCATTGCTGTGCGATGGGAGAGTGGAGGGTCCAGGCGCCGGTCGGCTCAGGTTTTGCAAGACTTCAGCGGCAGTCTGGTCTTCAGAATAGAAGCAACGCTTGCCATTGTCGATACATCGCTGACACGGGTTCTCGCCGCTGCACTACACTCTTGTCAGTCCTGCTCATGTAGCTTTGGTGAGTTCGCAAGTAAACAGTATTGCAGTGTATATGGCAGGGAAGAAAGGGCAGTATCAAAGAGGTTTTGCATACCTTCAGCTTCGACCTTCGGCACGAGACGCCTGCATTACATTGTCAGCTCGATGTGGCAGCCGGTGTTGTGATAGACGAATAGACGCGGAACGGTCGGAATGCTTGAGAGATATCGTGATCATTGTACAGCTTGAAAAGACGCGACTTACAGGCTTTTGGGGCATATTTCTGCCGTATTTTCTTTCGCTTCGGCGACGAGGATCGAGCGTCATCCATTTGAGCCAATGATATTGACTAGTTGATGAAAAGCCGCGGTGGCCGTTGAGGGTGATGAAGGAAGTCGCTCGGAACGGAACGCGACCGCACGGATCACCGAGGTTGGTACCGGTAGCGCGTCGAGCTCCAAGCTTTAAGCGTCACCACACCGCACCACATCATGAAGACCGACACCATTGAGGCTGCCCCTAATCTTCGCCAGAGTGACACGTATTGCATCTCTTTGCGGATCTTGAAGCGGGCGGACATCTCGCCATCGCTGTCTCAATGGTCCAGAATCTGGCTAGGCTAGGTTGGCACCTGAGGAAGTCGCTCTCATGCAACATTCAACCTCCGACATAAGCCCAGCTCTTTCGACAGAAGCCGTCTTTGGGCTTTAAATCTACTCCACCGTCACAGTATATTCTCTACTCACCCGTAATTTCAAACCTTTGGGGAGTGACTCGTAAGCGCAGAGAGGAAATGCTATCTTTGGTTCATCAGACCAGCACAACAAAGCTGCTCCAAGAGTAAGCTCTCCTGGACAGCTTGGTGCCATACATGATACGACCTCGCTCTGACTCGCTTCTCTGTCCAGCAATAAGGGAGTTCGTAAAGGTGGCCCTCGCCACTCAAACAATGCGACATTCATCCCCTCATACGTCTCAATATTCCTCCCGATACGCCCTAAGCAAATCATTCTGATCAGAATTAGGCTTCCTCACTCGATAAGAAGCTCTTGCTTCCGAGGAGGGTCGCTATTTGAGGCCGTGATATCACGGATGCTGTGTTCATCCGCTCTGTCACCTGGACCTGTGGAGTGTTGAACGCTGCTATGCAGCTTCCGCCTGGCCTCACATTTCACGAGATCTCGCTGCAGCCAACTCAATTCATTGCTCTCCGTCTGGTAGATTAATATCTTCCGAGCTTTGGAAGAGACATTATGCAGCCATCGTGGTTAGATTTGTGTGGTTTGGAGGACGACCGAGCACCTCCGAGGAGGGGTATAGTACCCACATACCAATGACAACTTGTCACACATTTACTCCACAAGGTGCCTCCTATCCAGGACATTACTCGCTTTCCGGGCCAAATCGTCTAGTTGAGAATGCTTGAGGCTCTATCATCAGTCTCACGAAGTCTTGGCAGGTATATGATTTCAGACTGCTTCCAAAACACCTTCCTCTTTTTGCCGATATCAGCCATTTCTTTCACTATCGCACTGTTTTCGTTACTCCAATACCCACTAACTTGCCTTAAATCGAACTATCACCAACACAAACACGAAAAAGGTATTCGTTCGCACATTCGTTCTTCTGCCAACGTTAGATTGCTTTCTCACGCTCACTCAAGATGGGGCGTGTCATTCGACGCTTCCTCACCACGCTTCCACTCGTGGGAATAGTAGCCGGAAGAGGCAACATTGTCCGTGCGGCACCACCAGATCCCAGCTCCAGCGTCGTAGTCACTCCTTTACAAAGTGTTGTCAGTTCAGTTGGAAACACCGTCGACGCAGCTACCTTTGGTGTCACTAGCGTAGTCGGCGGCCTTCTCGATGACACACTCGACACTGTATCCAATGTCCTCACAGACGTCGGAATCCTGTCGGTAAGTGTGAGAAGGTACGACGTTGAGGTTGGTGCTGACGTACGTTACTACAGACTACTCCTCTCCAAGTGCTCGACCCGCTGCTATTGGCCACCCTACACCCACACCCTCGCGATCCGAAGCTCCGCGGCTGGCAGTACCATGGCTACTTCAACCCAGACGTGTACCTCGGTGTCAACGGCGCCGCTACTCTCAAGACACCGGCTACCACCGCCACCATGAGTGCCAGAATCTGCATCAACTTATGTATTGCGGATAAGAAGAATTTCGCGATCGTCAAATCAGGTGCATGCTATTGTGCGACTCAACCGCTCGCTATCGATACCGCCTGCAATAAATGCACTCTCCCATGTCCAGGCACCGCCGGGGAGGTTTGCGGCGGCACTGGCACGACCGTAACTCCCCTGGATGAAGCAATGACGATCGCAGGCGTATAGTGTCTACCGCCACGCTTCCCGAGCCCGCATATCCTCCGAAATGGCAGTACAACGGCTGCTTTTACCTCGCGGGATGGCTCTCCTTGTTGACCAGCTTGAACTCATACACGGTGACTCCGGGCGGAGGCACTGATGGCACCAGCTGCTCCGCGCTTTGCCTGGCGAACAGCGCTTCATAGACAACCGCTGCCGTTTCGGGTGGCACGTGCTGTTGCTCTAGCCTGGCTATTGACGCTTCTTTGTGCGCGGGAGATGAAGAATGCTCACGGGCGTGCACGAGCAACGGTGACGAATGCTGCGGCGGACAGAGCATTACGGGTGCAAACCTTGCCGTTACTTACACCATACAGGTTACTGCAAGCGGTGCACTACCAATTCCTAGTGTAACGCCTGTCAATACTTGGAACAACTGGGGTTGCTATTGGGGTGGGGTGTATCTCCTTGACACCACCTTATCAGACTCCTGATCACGTCAATTCCTCGACCCAGTCCTCGGAAGCGACATGGATGGTAGCATGTGTGTCGGTAGATGTGTTGCGGCGAGCGTGGGCGTAAGCTACAGCTACAGCTACAGCTACCGCTACGCCATGACGCTCGCAGGTATTTGCTTCTGCAGTACGAAAGGTCCGATGCCCGACCTGAAAGTTCTGAGCCAAGCGCTGTAAGTTCCCTCCTATGAAAACTGTTGCCGAAGCTTGCCATGACATTGATTAGGTGCAACAACCAATGCCCAAAGCATACGTCCGAGCGATGCGGTGGCAAGCAACCTCCAAACGGGTCATTGGGTCGTAGCCTCATCAACTTGTACGGCATTGATCTTCCACCGGTAAGTGGGATTTCTGTATTGACTTTGCTTCTATTGTGCTCGAATACGAAATGCTCTGTGCTCTGCCTCCCAAGAATCGGCCAAGACACCAAGTCTCCATTGCAGATGCGGCTGAAGATCAGATTCGAAATTTCGAGACTTAAGATTACCATATTCATTGGCGTTAGTTTGGACTCGGATGCCGACAACCAAACTGACTTGAAACCGAAACAAAGCAGTGTTGGCGTCGTCTCAACCTTGTAAGTACCAGCTCCATTGTCCACATGTGCGGAAAAGAGTCTCCACGCGAGAGTGAGCCACTATGTTGGATCTCTAAGGTGAGAGCATATCTGCTTTGGAAGTATGGAGCGCCGTTCAGCTCCATTAGGTTCTCGCCTCTACCTCTGATAACTGGAGAAAAACAAATGGCTGTCAGGCGCATATTATCATTCGTATCGGTAGACAGATACAAACCCATGTATGCAACTGTAGTTCCATTGATCACGAATCGCGATCCAACAACAGCTTCATCAGGACTATCGCCAAAGAGTAATTACTCGGAGATGTCTGCAACGAGAGTTCTGAACAAGCTGGGAGCCACTAGGCTTGACCGCAGAGGGTTTCTGCTTGACAGATGAGAAACACACACAAGGTGATGACAAGTCACCGACGAGAAATAAAGCCTACGTGGTGACAGTGACAAGATCACGATCCGGGGCATGATCACTCAGTGGTCCATTGCGCGCAGCTACCTGCAAAGCTGCTCGTGGTTCTTCCATCGGGAGTTGTCGGACATATCCCGAACCGAGAGTTCAGTAGTGGCTCTCGTCGACGATGATCCGTTCGAGCTCCTTCTCCAGTGGCTGATCACAAACAAATATCACGAGTACCAAGGATTCGCATACGAGTTCGACTTCAGTAACACCAGTCTCGAGATCCCCGATGATGACGCAGACGCCTAGGATATCATGGACTGGAGGATCAAAGCAGTATTCTTGGCATGTGGTGCAGGCGCGGCACTCGAGGCTCCCATGTTCCAGAACTACGGGATGCGTAGACTGTTCGCTGCCTACTCGAGTAGCAATACGGCCAAGACTGTCCATCCTCTAATGTTCGACGAAGCGAAAAGATGCAAAAAGCTGCTCCTGTTCCTCGAGGACTTCCCGACCCGCAAGTGGGGAGACAATACGATCGTACACGACCACAAGGATAAGGAATGGCTCCGTGTGTTTGAAGAGAATGAGAGGTTCCGAGAAAATTTCATGGTTCTAAGGGCCCGAGATCTGGCGACTAGGCAGCAGGAGCCCATGGGTCTGAAGAAATATCTGATCAAGGATGATGAATGCATGGTAGGGCTCAGCAGTACTCGAGGAGACTGAAGGAACACCGGAGAATCCAGCAACTCATCGGCTGCGGGAATATGGTGCACGAGCCGCAGAGAGCAAGCAAGATGCGAAAGTGGGGTGAGCCTTAAAACAAGGAGTTTTGATGCGTGCAGGTATACAAACATCGTGATGATGCTTGCGTTGATGGTGAAGTTCAGATGGTAGTGTGCAGGTCCAGGACAAGGAAGTCGTGCCAAGAACCAGCACCTGACACCGCATCACCCACCAACAAGCGTCACTCCATGTCACAACCACAAAAGCCCATCTCGCATCCCTTTCCGACTTCCCTGTATGTTCGCATCACCCTGACAATCACCGAGAACCCAATGGCAAGTTTCATGTTGGCACCATCCAGCCTCGCCAGCCACATGCGCATGGTTGGGAGCCGCGACCCAACCACCTCGCGGCGACGCACGCACCCCGCCATGTGCTGTACAAAAGTAGCTGCAGGTCGCGCATTTCGATGATGCATCTTGGCTTTACATTACTACGAAGCCACTTGTTGTACTACAGTATCCGACCCTTTTTCGAGAAGTCCGTTGGAGATTTGACATTGGGACTTGATGTTCATCTGAAGGTTGCTTGGACGATACATTGAGCTTGGGCCTGCTGCGTTGTCAAGACACCACACCGGGATATTACAAGCGTTGAAAGACTCGAAGATTCGTTCGTTCGAGGGTATGTTTTCTCACTTCGTTCCTCGCCCAAGCTTAAACTAACAACATCTTCAGACCTCAAAGTTCACCAGAGACACCAATCCACCGTTCGGCATCCACAACACCACCAACACCCATCCATCCACCCACCACACCAACACCAACCGCAACCATGAAGCGCAACATCGTCATCTTCCTTATCATCCTCATCCTCTTCATCCTCATCGCCCTCATCGCATACCTCATCTACTACCTCCAAACACGCATGGCAGTAGGCGGCACAGCATCGAGTGTGAGCGACATGACCGAGCCATAAATTCCTTCACTCACGGAACTTGGCACGGCTTGAGGAGGATCTGGAGAACCGGTGGTATCACACTTGACGAGACACACGACTACTTGCTTTAGGCATTGGCATTGCATGGAATGGCGTTTGGGAACTGATTTGGAAAGCATGGACATGCTGTATGGATTAATGACACTGCGACTGCGACGAGAAGTGAATGAAGGATCCGATGTATACCCGCACGAGCTAGTGATGTCGACGACATTCTGGTCGACGTGTTGTATATAGATGAAGAAAATACTGAGAGCACATTATTTCACCTCGACCTTGCATATTTCATTGGTTCTTGAAGTGCGTTAAACGACGCTTTACTATTCGAGAACTGACTGATAATCCACTCTTCCTCAGCGCCGAGTCAATGCCATGACATCCTTCCATTGTTGCTTCCTTCAGTTGCCCAGGTTCTTGCACTGAGCGAGGATAGACACACTGATGTCTCGAATGCGCGCACGAAATGAATATCCTCATATGCTGATGATACTATACACTACTGAAAGCATTTTCGCGATGCCCCTTGATCCAACTCCGGAGCTGCCTAGCTCAAATGTCGGTCCATGATGCTATGCAAAACCCGCGCCAACCGAACAGCCTTCGTTCCGAGGCAGTCGAGAAATAAGGAAGTGCCGATCAGAATAAGCGATATACGAGGAATTAGGGCGATGGTGAGAGCATGGTCGAGTCTATTCGAGTCTCTTTGATCTTGATATCCGGATTGACCATGACGGCTTCCGGCATCAGCAGGCTGCGCAGAGCGAGTTCGGCTTGTTGCGATGGAAGTTGTTTTTGTTGTAAATATCGGGTCTGTTGCTGCTAGTATCCACCCTTCATCATAATGTCGTTGCCATCGTCCTCGCCGTTGACTTTGGTTTGATCTGTGAAGACCAGATGGCTCTCGTAATAGAGGAGCATCTTCGGTTTGTTAGTGAAGGTCGGAAGTCAGGGAATGTGACGCTGAACTCACTTTTTGCGGACACTTCTGGTATACGTGCTTCAGCGGGTGCTGTGTCTTACGGCCGTTGGTCCATTGAAGATATGCGAATTTGCCCAGTTCGCCGGTCTTGGGATCCAGACTCTCTTCCACAGTGTCGATGTGTTCCACATCGTGCTCCCACGACCCTGGCGGTGGGCTCCACGATTTCTCTTGCTTCGCGCGCTTGATGCTCGAGGCGGGAGTTCCTGATTCTGACTTGACGCCTGATGCTCGTCCTTTGCGCTTTTGTCCACCCTTGAGTTCCGGTCGTCCCCCTATTTCTTCAAAGTATTCCTGCAGAACGTCCACTGCGCCCTCCCTGTCACTGTCAGCAACCCGACCTGGATTGTGCAATTCGCGTGGCATACATGTTCGCTTCGGGCTCCCATGTTTGGTCCTTTGGATCATCGTAGCCTTGCCATTTGACCTCGAAAACGAGTTCGCCCTCAATGGGTCAGTTGTGCGACGTCCGGGACTGTCTTGATGCTCACTTTAAGGAATTTGTGACGAAGAACCTTTTCAACGACGTATCTGGCGCATTGTCAGCCACAAAATTGAGCCCCGGTCTCAGATGACGCATACTCGTCCTCTGCCTCCTCGTCATCATCTTCCGCTTCCTCGTCCTCGTCCTCGTCCTCGTCCTCGTCCTCGTCCTCTGCTGGGTTTGCTTGGACCTTCGCTGACTTCCCTTTCTTTTGTGGTGGAATTTGCTCGGAGGAGGAGGACTCTGCGTCGGAAAGGGCAGCTATGCGCAAGTCAGTAAACAAATCTTATGCGCTTGCTCGGATGGTGGTTCGACACACTCACGCGGCATGATGGCAAGCTGTCGCAACTACCGACGGATGGAAATAGTAGTTATTAATAGCTTC
Organism: Setomelanomma holmii; assembly: GCA_010015745.1. NCBI lineage: Eukaryota > Fungi > Ascomycota > Dothideomycetes > Pleosporales > Phaeosphaeriaceae > Setomelanomma > Setomelanomma holmii. The sequence continues at coordinate 24,222 of ML978262.1, forward strand.
GGGGAGCTCGATACGTTTAAGAAGAGCGCAATTGCTCGCGGCAAGACGGTGAGAGGAAGTGGCGGTGGTGCGGGAGCGGCGTGGGTTTGGATAATTTGGCGGTTGGAGCTGTGAGGGTAGGCGCGTCGACCGCGCTCCGGCGACCGTGCAGGCTTGGCGTTCTGGGGAATTTGGGAATTTTCGAGATGAAGGTCGGAGCTGTTTACGCGATACCCCACCACCCCTCACTTTAACATATACGCAGTTCCTACTGCTATACCACTCTTGAAGCTTCTTGAAGCTCTGATCTGTTGTTTGCTTCAGTTTAGCGGGTCCAGAAGTCAACATGGCCATGAGTAAGTTGAGGCGGCAGCTCTAATAAGCTGTCATGAGAGCCGAAACGCTTTACTTGGACACAGTCGCTGACAGTATGCTTTCAGATATTGACATGTCGAATGGTACGCCTCCCACCTTCTGTGATACGAGATCACTCCACCACCCGAAATGACAGGCACTGACACGTCGGGATACAGCGCAGGTGATGAAGGATGAGGCAGGAAGGCCGTTCATCATAGTCAGAGAGTATGTGGAACAGCTCTGGACTTAGGCGACGCAAGGACTGTGCTGATCTATCGTCCAGCCAAGGCAAGAAGAAGAGGCAGTATGGCAACGAAGCCGTCAAGTCACATATTCTGGCCGCGAAGACAGTCGCGAACATTGTCAAGACTTCGCTGGTACGCAATACCTGGCATGAGAGCAAGGTCGCCGGCTGACGACTATACAGGGCCCTCGCGGACTCGATAAGATCCTGATTTCGTCCGATGGAGACATTACCGTAACGAACGATGGCGCCACGATTTTGTCCCAAATGGAGATTTCGAACCACGTCGCGAAGCTGCTGGTCGAGCTGTCAAAGTCACAGGATGACGAGATCGGCGACGGTACAACAGGTGTCGTAGTGTTGGCAGGCGCGCTCCTCGAGCAAGCAGCGGACCTTATCGACAAGGGTATTCACCCCATCAGGATAGCAGACGGCTACGACCAGGCATGCGAGGTTGCTGTGGCAAGGTTAGACGAGATCAGCGACGAGATTCAGTTCACAAAAGAGAACACCGAGCAGCTGTTCCGGGTCGCAAAGACGAGTTTGGGCAGCAAGATTGTCTCCAAGGCACACGACCAGTTCGCCCACATCGCCGTTGACGCTGTGCTATCAGTGGCGGACCTGGAGCGCAAGGACGTCGATTTCGAGCTCATCAAGGTGGACGGCAAGGTTGGAGGCGCGCTCGAGGACACACTGCTGGTGAAGGGCGTCATAATAGACAAGGACTTCTCGCATCCGCAGATGCCCTCAGAAGTCAAGGACGCGAAGCTCGCCATTCTGACCTGCGCATTCGAGCCGCCGAAGCCCAAGACCAAGCACAAGCTCGACATCACCACGGTGGAGGAGTTCAAGAAGTTGCAAAACTATGAGTCGAACAAGTTCACAGAGATGATCGAACAGATCAAGGCCACTGGAGCGAATGTGGTCATATGTCAGTGGGGCTTCGACGACGAGGCAAACCATCTCCTCCTCACAAACAAGCTGCCAGCCGTGAGGTGGGTTGGTGGTCCTGAGATTGAGCTGATCGCGATTGCTACGAACGGACGTATTGTACCACGATTCGAAGATTTGAGCGCGGAGAAGCTGGGGAAAGCAGGTATCGTCCGCGAACTTACATTTGGCACAACCCGGGATAAAATGCTGGTCATCGAGGAGTGTGCCAACACAAGAGCCGTCACCGTCTTCGTGCGAGGCAGCAATAAGATGGTATGTTCTGGCTACGAAGAGCCATCCAGAATTGCTCCAAACCACACGCTGACATTCATAGATCATCGATGAGGCAAAGCGATCATTACACGATGCCCTATGCGTCGTGCGGAATCTAGTACGAGACAACCGAATCGTGTACGGCGGTGGCGCTGCGGAGGTCGCATGCTCGCTGGCTGTAGAAGACGCGGCGGTCAAGGCAAGTCCCAAGACGAGTTTTGTGAAAGGACGTATCTAATGACAAGCGCAGAGCCCTGGTCTTGAGCAGTATGCTATGCGCGCTTTCGCTGATGCGCTAGATGCAGTCCCCATGGCATTGGCTGAGAACTCTGGTCTAAGTCCCATAGAGACGTTGGGCAACATCAAGTCGCGCCAAGCCAAAGAGAAGAACACAAGGTTAGGTGTTGACTGCATGCAGACGGGAAGCAACGGTAAGTCTTACCCTCGTCTTCGTCTCCCTCTATGTGGCACCACTCCATTCGATGCACCGATCCCCATTTTTCGCTTGTTCTATCGGAGACACACACGTTCTTTTGCTTTTGCCGCCCTTTGCAAACTATACACCGCAATCGTCGGACACGCGTATACACGCTGTTCCGCGGTTCATGCACTTCCCGCGCGAACGCCTCCACGGGATGTAGCGCCGGGCCCCCACCCAATCTCTACACTGCATGTTCAGCTTCGCAACCACGAGAACGCACAACGTTACTCTGCTATCATTGCACCTTTCTTGATTATCGTCCTGTCAGTGGCTGCATCGATCAAAGCCTGTGCTAACGTGGCGTCATTACAGATATGAAGGAGCACTTCGTGATCGACCCCTTGATCTCGAAGCGGCAACAGCTCTTGCTCGCTACACAACTGTGTAGGATGGTACTCAAGGTACGTATCATTCCTGTATTGTATCCTCGTCATTTGTTACACCAGACTATGCCCCATCCCTTCCCCAACGGCACCCTGTGCTACCACCTTTCCGCACCCCATCCCTTGCTCTCCCGAACATGGCACATCGATATGTCGGGGAAGCGGGGAAGCGGGGAAGCGGTTTCGCAGGCGCACACGTGCGATGAGTTTGCACGTTACACCAGGCAAACGCTGTATCTTTGTGCGACCGTATCGTTGGCAACACGCCATCATGATGACCTTGCTTGCTGCCCACATTCTTGCACTCGCTTGCGCGGATTCCCGATGCTAACGCTGGACGAGGTCAACAACGTCATCATTGCTGGAAGCGACGACAACGAGTTCTAGACGCTGTACCTGCGAAGAGTGGACCCAGCAGTTTTGAGCTACGCAGTATCGCGGGTATAAATGTCGCACTCAGTCAAACAAAGCACCGAGACTGAGCAGAAGTTGAAGGACATGGTTAATGCCAACACGCCATATACCACATAGACGAAGAAATCAACGTAAAAGCATTTGCACAACTATGCATTGGACCTGAAATAACCTCTGCGGGACGAAGCCTAAATGGCGCTCGTATATCTGCCAAGAGATCTTTAGGGCAACCCTTGATGTTCGAGAACGACAATGCCTCCCCTGGCTCATTTCCTTCATGCTATTCCGTCGCTCAGCGTCCATGTTTCCAGGTTTGTGGATGATCACACGAAGAGGGCCCGAGACCGTTGCTTGACTCTTGATTTGGCTGGACGTCGCACCCATAGCGGGAGAGTCTTGATTGAAGTCCTTGAAGCGCAAGATGTTTTGGTGAAAAGCTATATCACCGCGGTCTCAATCACGAGAGTATCCCTGTTAAGCACTGAACGTCTCGAAGGTGTGCTTGCACACAGTGCTGGAAGTATTGTCTTGGCTTATTCTGCATCGTCGTTGCGACTGTAGAGAGGACAAAACATGCTCTTTAGCCAGCTGTAGCTTTGCGGATTGACAATGATACATCTGGTAATAAATTGCTGAATCAAGCAGCAGACTATTGCATGACATACACGTTCCTGGTGAGTATGCACGTTAACGCCCTAGACAGCAGTTCCAACATCCTCTGTGCATCCAGGAGTGATTGAGACGTTTTGCCAGGGTCACCGTCTGAATGCACGTCGGATCTAGGTTTTGTAATTCTTATGTTGCCATCGACTTGGTGGTCTTTACGATACGTCGCAAGGCAGGGTTCACGATCACAAATTCCTGCGCAGCTTCGACTCGGCATTTGGAGATGATGAGGTTGGCCTCAATAGACGGGTCGGAATGAACATGTCGACTAAATTGATGGCTGGCTAAGCAGATATTGATACCAATCTAGTCTTCTACGTGAGGCCTCATCATTACAGCTGGTGCACGCCTATTGCCTTGCAGCATACTCCCAGATCTTAGTGAAGTGAAGATCAAGGTGTATATCGCATGTGTCTCAACATTTACTCGCAAATTCACCACCATTGTCCTAGTCGTATTGTATCGAAATACTGTAATATTTCATCTCCCAACAATCGTACCCCTTCTTTGCCTCAGTTCAGATCTCGTTACTAGTCTCCACATAGACAGACCCACATCCTGCGATATACCCACTCCTTGCCCGCGCGTTCACAGCTCAGATCTTTTCGTGCGTGGCGGCCACGAAGCATGTGACTGAGTTACGCTGCTCTCAATGCCAGTCGAATGGTTCATGGCGAAGCCTCGAACACCATGACGCCAGTTTCTGCATTCCACGTTGCGCATGCTTCGGCTGACTTGCCAGCGATGTGTGTATGCTTTACTAATTCTCAAACACCGATATACTTTTGCCAGCCACAGCCGAGTCGTGCACCAAATTCTACTCGTAGTTGCATCCCGATATCAGATTTGTGTACTGGAATGGTCTTCGAGAAGCATTTTCACCTGCCTCCGCGCGGCGTTACAACCTTAATATTTGCATAACCGCTGAGCCGCAGGGTCTTCTTCGCTTTTTAGCCACGCGACACCATAAACCAGCTTGTACTTAGATGCCGCAAGTCGCCGATCCCCCCCTCTGTGAAGACTTGTGAAAAGCCTCGTTTCTAGATGTCCCAAAGCAGTCACAGGCTAGCACGCGCTGCAGCAGAGCCGCACCTTGAAATCCCGCGCTATGTTCGGGAGTGGAAGCCGAGCAGATGTTCTTCCAGGCACATGCAAAAGTCAAGGCCTATTCTCTCTCTCAGCACGGACACTAGTATGCAGGTAGTGAGGAGCAGTCAAGCCCAAATCGTGGCTCAGCAGACGCGCAAATCGCCTGGTCGTTGCATCTGCACGTTCGAAGACCCGCAACGAATGTGACATATGGACATCTAGAAGCGAGGCTGTGGCTCGGGAGACGGGTAGATTCGCTTTACGGGGGTCGGAATGTGTTGGGAAGAAAAGAGCTTGTGGGGAACGGCAAGTGGAGACTTTGGAGCGATTCTCGTGCGCGGAATGCACGTGCGGTGAGATTTTGATGCGGAGAATGGAGACTTTCTCGCTTCTAGGAAAGATTTGGTGTTGATGTGACTGGAAGTTGCATCGAATGCATCACGGACATGGAAAAAACAACCCCGTAACAAACCTAGATTCTTTTCACGCGGAGTGGAGTGTTCAGGTACCATCGCAGCATCGGGCACCTTTCGGCTAAGCACGACAACTTCTGAATCTGCCCCTCAGTCAGCACGTGAAAACGTCGCTGCATGCACCCACACCTAATCCCAACCCACCCCCAACAAATATCCAACAAAAACACTCGTCAGCGAAGTGCATCATCATCACATACCTACCTCCTCGCCTGCTCCGCTAGAGCTGCTGAAGCTTCCTCGTATTCTACCCATGTGACTTTACCAATCCGCAAGCATGCGCGTCCTCGCGCCGCCCATCTTTACAAGCTGCCAAATATTTTAATCCTACCTGAGATGATCTGTGGTTTAGCAAAACTTGATGCACATCAGCTCCACTGAACCGGGAGGTCCGCGAGCTTCTAGGAGGGTTCGAAAGGCCAGTGTTGCAAGCGACTGCGTCCGGTGGGGGGTTTGGTGTGCTGGATTTAGATGGATGAGTGAAGACGGTGGAAAAACTCCGGTGGTTTCGATTGGTGGTGATGGCGGTCTTGATGGTGAAAGCCCGGTGGGGTTTGACAATAGTTTGGCGCTTCAGCTGCCATGATTCGCATTCAGACCATGAAACCACGAACCACGACGCGACGCAGACTTCCGTTCCGATATTCTGCCCGCGCATCTTCGCGAGCCTCACCCAGACACCAGACTCACCATGCAGGACTCGAGCCAGTTGATCACACATCCAAAGCCAAATCGTGTCTCCAAATCGTTTTTCCACCTTTCATCCGCCCTCCGCAGTTTACCCGTCCACCGGGGCTTTTCGTCCTCGAATTAACCCTTCCATCCGGCCTGCATGTGATCGCCCTCTGGCCCCGTACCTGCATCTTGGCTTTAGTCCAGCAAACGACGTCATACTGCCCTTGTGACCACAACACCCCAGATTCGATCATCTGGGGCTCCGCATCTGGGTGCGATGCATAGCATGTTGCGATCCTTGGGTTCGTGAGATCGACTCTAGTTGTAATTTATCGCCGATGGGCGAAATGGGTGTTGAAGAAGATTTGTGTCTGATGGCGCGTGAAGGTCGTTCTGATAGTGCAGATCCAGAAGGTGCCGCAACTGCGCTGCGTAACTGTGATCGGTACGTAAACCGTTATTGCGGCCTCATTGACCGCGAACCAGGTGCAGGGCATACCTTCCCAGTACTACGCATCATTCTCTCCTCGCTCGACCGGGATATCATGTCGGGCGCATTTGCTCTCATGCACAAGCTCCAATGCGACTCCACGGGGAAGCTAAGCCAACGTCCCGAACAGTCTCGTGGTCATGAGAGGCCAGGTTAGCCATGTCGATCTGTGTTGCCGCAAACAACTCCCGGTCCAGTTGGTGCGATATGGTGCTGAGTTGTAATCAGCCAGCCTTTTGCTGACGATGCGAGTCGGATCCGCATCCTGGTTGAATAATGAGAATGTCAGGCAATGCAATGTCGTGGGTCATCATGACAATAAGTCGAGTCGGACCGTGGGGAAGAGAATAGTGAGAGCGCATGATGTGCGATGATGTGTTCCAGACACCTCTGCTGCAGTAAAGTTCGCGCATGAAACTTCATCACCGTGGCGAATATCAGCAATCATTGCACCACTATTACCAGTTCCACGGTGGAAAAGCTGCATATGCATGTGCGACCGATATTCTCCGAGCCATGGTCGCGACAAGCCTGCCCATGGTCCGAAGGCACTCACATGTCTCCTGGACTTTCTACTTCCTCAGAGCCGAAGTCAGCAGCGGATGTCTACTCACGCGCGCGTCCAAAGCCAAGAGAAGTGAAAACCTCCTCTGCTCGCCCAATCGCGCAAAATCTCACTGCCGTTTCAACGAGGCGCTTTTGAGGCCTGCAAATGTATAAGGATGCGTCGCGTGTTGACGCGTCCAAATGCGGAAAGTCTGCATTAGACTTTGCGGGGAAGCTTACCCATCTCTGAGTCAAAAGTGAACAGATGCAGCTGACCTCGACCACCCATGCTGAGCAGTGCGGCCCGACTTTCTGTGGCTTTAGGGGAACTGGTGCTGTAACGAAACGTGAAAGATACCACAGCGGGAGCGAGACTTGATTTAGAAGCGGCATGCGAACTGCTACGTCAATGGTAGGGGATGCTTTCGGCTTGCGGGTAGCGCACCAGGACTCGACTCGTGATGGAAAGTCCTGCGGCGTGTTGTGACACGAGAACACCTGTCATTCTTCTTTCAGAGGCGTGATGGTTGTTTTGATGCGTTGTCGTGATGCTTGACGCCATTCATCTGATCTTGCTTCGCCATGTGTTGCTGCGTTGTTGGTTGTGATGCGCTGGCTTTTGATCACACTGAGTGCAAATGCAAGTATCTGATGCGCCCGTGGAGGGCGCCGTGGGCACTTGCCGCTCACGATGGGAGGCTTGCATGAAGGTGGAGGCATGCAGGTACTCTCTCTGCCGGCAGACACACCTCAGTAGCCTCCCTCCTTACCTGCCCGCGAAACGAAAATGACTGTTCACAGCTTCGCAGCATCAAGATCGAGATGAACACAGCGATCGAAAGTTGCCATGGCCTTTCAGCTCGTGTTGTATGCTTGCGGGCAATGCACCGGAAATTTCTCTGTTAGCCACAAGCATGTGCGGAACACTTCCTGGCCGTTGGAATGCCTTGCGCAGTCGACGAACCTGGTAGCATACGACGCCGGTCCCAGCGAACCTAGGGTAAAACGTGGCAGCGCAAAGTACCTCGGCAGTTTGTGCCGGGTAGATGACGCACAAGCACTCGCCAACTGTCCGCCGTCGACGTCGCATCCAAGTGAAGCAGATATGCAAGTGTATCCCCTGGCGTCATATATGACGAAGCATCTTCACGTCGCGATGTGGGGAGAGCGGAGTCGTGGAGAGTTCTCGAAAGGGCTGCATCTGGGCTGGCGCATCGAGATCTGATGTGGATCCCATACCCAACACCGCGCAGCTGGTTCTCGTTGATCCCAAGCACTCCGATCTATCTTGTGAGCAATTATGTCTGTGGACTGACCTTTTCGCGTTGCCAGATCTCGATGACAGATCAGTCGCATGCGGTTGAATCAGGATCTTGGATGTTTGCTGCGTTGTCAACGAGCACACCAACCAACGTGTCGGCCCGAGAAAAGATGATGGGCCTCGTGGACATATTGTTTCCTCCATACCAAGGCGGGGAACCGAGATAATAGCCAGCATAAAAGTGACATACATGTTGTTGAGATGGGGTAGAAGAGGATAGCGTAAAGCTAAAGTTCACCTCACGGGCGACATCCCGACAAACTCACCGTTGTGTTGTACTGGTCATGAGATAGTTCAGGGGTGAACAACTTAACGCAAAGAAGATGTTCGCAAAGATGATGTTGTGTGACCATCGTTTCGAACTGCATGCAAGCCTCGGAAACTGTCGATCCACTTCCCTCGACCTGGTAACGGTATTGGGTCTGTAGCCGTGGGATGCCGACCTGTACAACGCTTGAGCAATAAGACAACACTCATCAAATATCGAGGATTACCGCATAGAGTAAACGGAGCTGCAAGTGTTCACCGCTAACGATAACCCAATGTAGCCTGAGGATGAAGCAGACGATAAGGATAGGATGGCAATGTAAGATGAGGAGATATTCGATAAACAGAGAGGTAACAATTACCTGCCATGGACGCGTTGTCAGTAAGCCTCTGATCTTGGCGATGATATTGGGTACGCTGAAACAACACCGAAGAAGCACGCCGTGATGCAGGAAGTATTGATGATACGCGGGCGTCGGGCGCGGTGCTATGCAGCGAGGCAATGGGATGTCTCTCCGCGCCCACGATATGCAAGCACGACATCTTAGGGCCGGTCTCGATGGCTTGATCTGCGGATTGCTGGTGCTTGCTGCACGGCGGCAGTTGATAAGGTCAACCAAGCCAGGCTGCCGTATCATGATATCTTGGGATGCAGACATCGGTATCTTGAAGCGCGCAGCTGGGCGCCAGATCGACGTCCAGCGCATTTGGCGAAAAGAAACATGTCACCGAGTCGCCAGCTCGTCTCGTGAAAGGTGTGACCTGAGCATAACTCGTGACTGGAACCCCCACGGGTGCGACAAATGAAGATGCAAGGTCGGAGGATTTAGTGACGGGATGGCCCCCTCAGCCGCCAGCGAACGCGATATCACAGTCACAGGGCGAAGGGTGTAAGCGTATTACCGGAGGTTTATCCTTCAATTGCCAGTCCGCCTCCCGCGGTGGCGGAGTTCCTTGTACTTGAGGCTGAAGCATCTCCCACTCAGGTGCGAGAGAACTTTCAGATGACCTTCGTGCAGGCGCTAAGATGCCAACGCATCGACCTCCAGACCGACTGTGTCGCGGGGTAGCGCTGCGGGTGCCTGATGGAGCATCGCGGAGGATGGCCGGTCGCCGTCTGCATGGATGACTGTTGTTTTTAGCTCTGGTGATCAGGAGACGGGCGAGGGAGTCGCAAATAGGATGCGCTGAGTGAGTGATTATGAAGGCTCCCAGCGATGACGCTGGGGCTGCGCTGAGGTGAGCTCGTGCAATCCGGGGTAACTGGTGGTAAGCGGCATGGCAGATGGGCAGGTGGAGAGATGAGGAGAGATAGGCGAAGCCGTTGTTTTACCCGCAGTCAGCTGGTGAGGCTTGCGTGGAGGTTGAGTGATGCTGATGCAGAGGGGGCCAAAGCCTCGCCAGGCGATGACCAACAACAACGCAGTCGAGTCGGTAACGGCTCCCTGGCTGCCATGACGCGTTACTCGCCATTACCGTCGCTGACCACGATATAACGCCATGGTGAGACCCAGTCATTGCATCGCACGCTGGAACACGGCGACAGCGGGCGTGATAGATGCTGTGCAGTGTCTGGTGTTGAGTTTGGCAGCCTGAGTCATAAGGCTGAACGGTCGCTGCAGCTCTCGAGTCTCGACGCAGACCCCACGCCGCACAACCGAAGCCAGATGCGCTCGCCACGCTGCACGACGGCGTACTCCCGGTCAATAGCACGCAAGGATGGTCTCACGAGGGCGCCGCCTCCGTCTTCCACATGCACTTGCTGTCGCTCCCTTGTGATGAGCAGAACGCACGCCAGGCACGCTGTCAAAGGTACGTCGAGGAAGCCGGGCCGAGGGAGAGGCCTGGGCAATAGCCGCGAATTGCTCCCAACTTTGTCACTGCCCGAGGCATATTGGCCGATCCGTGTTTCGCATATTGTCACAATAAACATCTGAAGCCAAACTACCATCGTGACACGCGCAACGTGCGGTCGCGCAGTCAACCTGCGGCAGATGTGCAACGAGAATAAAGGTGATCGCTACAGTGCCTGCGCCTTCCGCCATTGGTGATGTCCGGCTCTGCATGCGGGCGTGCATAAGCGCCTGCTCGGCACCCAGCTATGCTTAATGATTCAGAAGAGCGGTAAAGAAGCCTGCTAAACGCAACTGGCTCTCGTAACAAGCGTGCGTCTTGTTGGGACAGTCGACCCTGGGAGCAGCTGACAAGTCGAGCATGTCGATGAAGCCTCGAAGCAACGTTGGCCTACTGCATCTGCTCACCGGCCCCAGTCACAATCACCACGAACCGCATGTGGAAGTTCAAATTGCAGAATCCGCTTTTATCATTAGATACTTGATACTTAGGTACTTAGCTCATTACCCGCTATCTCATGCAGAGGTAATGCGGTCGTAGGCGGCTTCGCAAAGCCGTCCCATGCTAGGGTATAATGGCTCGGCTGGTGAGCCCCATAATAGTACAGTGCAGGTAATAGTACAGACCAGTCGAAGGACGTTGCTCGACAAAGGAGTCCGACCCAGATCACCCAGGCGTGAGCCGTGGCCTTCTTGAAGCTGAATGAGCCACTATATGTGGTGGTGAAGTGCATGAAAGAAATTCGTAGCCTCGTGGGCGAACAAAGCCCTGAATGGTTTCAGGGTATTTTGGGAAAGTCGTTGCCGATGGCCTATTTTCAATGGATACAGCCAGGCAGGAGTAGAAGCAAATAATCACAAAACGCCGGGGCCCAATGCCGTTCGAGATGCCGCTAAAAAGTGCAAATGGTGAGAAAGAGGGCGCGCTACCATCCCTTCATGTGATAGTCGAGCAGACCTTCCGAAAAATGATCGTTGAAGGAGTTGGCATCTTTGGTGCTGTCCTTGAAGTGTGTTGTGTTTTGTTGCGCGTCGGCGTGCATTCCGGCGATGTTGCTGGTGGTGGCTGCCCGCCTCAGGGCTGGAAGGGAAATGGCGCTTTGCTGGCGCTTTGCTACAGCATTGTTCGTAGCATTCTTTTGTTGACGTTCCCATAACAGGTTCTGCCTTAAACTTGAGGTTAATTCTTGCTGCAACATGAGACGACGTGTGGTGCGTGGCGACATTGCCGGTGGGTGTACATTCGATGTGGTCATGATGATGGGCTTGGACCTGGAGACTTGTGCCCTCATCATGAGACCTTCCTCTTGGGGCGAGTTTCCAGTAGAGGGCCCGTTGGGAGTGGTAGTCCGGGACCTGCGGATAGCAGGCGACGATCGCGATGCTGCATTCTGGAGAGCCAGAGCACGATCTGTCTCAGTGAGAGCTGTTGTGAGTAGGGAGCGGCGGGACTGTAGATTGGGCTTCGAGTCAACGCGTTGGAACAGTCCACCCTCACGAAGGCTAGAGGGACCACTCTCTTCGTTCTCATCATCGTCCTCCCACTCTTCCTCGGAGTCGTCCTCTTCGATGGCACTCTCGTCGACGTCATCTTCACTATCACTCTCAATGGCGCCTTCACTCTCCGAGGTCATCTCCTGGTAGGTGCGGGTGCTGACCTCCTGCTTGAACGAGGTGGTCTTGCGCATTGGTGGAGGCTTGCGTAGGTTCTCAGTCAAGGAGCTGCGCTGCTTCAAAGAGTAGGCCTCGAACGAGCTAGCGGCATCTTCGTCTGATGAGCCGCCGAGCGTGAACATGGGTTGCTTCTTCTTGCCCAGGTCGAGCTTAGATGGTGGTGGCCGTGCGACGAAGCTGGATGAGGTCTTCAGGATGGGAGTCGGGTCCAAGTTGGTGCTGGAGCGGACTGATGTCGAGATGTTGCCGCGGTCAAAGCCGCGGACGACGTTGTGATGGCTCATGTCAGTAGAGGCGCTGGCCTCGGAGCCGACTGGTGGGCTCATGACCTCGCTGCCCTGAGTGGTCGCAACGGTAGAGGTCGATGACTCTGGGATGCGGCGAGCGGAGGTGGGTGGTGTAACTGGGCGAGGCGTCGTGACTTCAGCGGGCGTGGGCTGCTTTGCGATGGGGGCGGCGAGCTGCGGTGGGAGTGGCGAGAGTGGCGAGAGGAACTTCTTCTCTTGTATTGAGTTGACGACCTTCTCTAGGCCGATGGGGGTCATGTGCTTGCCGCGGGCCTGGCTAGTCGCGGAGTCGTGGCGACGAATCTCGGGACGCGGGGCAGACGTGGAGTCAGATCGGGAAGTCGTGGTGATGGTGCTTTCCAGGTTGGAGTCGTCAGACGCTACGCTGGTCGATAGCTCGGGCATCTCGGCGGGTAGCTGGCGCTCAAACGACCACTGCGGCGAGACAGCGTTGTCTGGCTGGCAGCAGAATGTCTCGCGCGACCACAGTCTCCAGGCCATGTTCTCATAGCGTTTGCCGTCTTCCATAGCAGGCGAGCATCGTGCAAAGACTGCATTCATGTGTTAGGCGAGGCGGGCGGGCGGATGTAGCCGCGGCTCAGATGTACTCACCAGACCAGAGGCCGAACAGATTTTCTGTGTTGCGCGTCTCAATTGTGCGCATAGAGCTGTGCTCGACGCGCACAATGGGGCGTGCGGCGTGGAGCGGCATTGTGTGCGGGCAGAGAGTGTTGCTGGCGAGTGGGTATATCTGGAACTGTTCCGCTTGCGTCGGGGACGGTCAGGTCGCGATTGCGTCAACGAGATGAGCTTCAGCCAGCAGTAGAGATGCCGGCGTCACTACAGCTGTCTCGGATACATGGAGAGTGCGTCGACGGTGTGGTGGTGGTGAGGGTGATGGTCGCGGTGCATGCGAGAGTCGCAGTGAGGTAACCAGCAGGGCGCCGAAGTGGGAGTGGATCTGGGTATAAAGGCTGGCCATCTGTCGCTGTGTGGTGCCGACAGGGGTGTACCGCCGACACGGGCAAGTGCCCAGCCGACAGGGAAGGAGCGACGACGCACACACACCTGGCCCGACACCCCTGCCACTTCACCCTCGCCCTAAACAGGCCTGTCCTTAGTGATTTCGGAGGCTTCCCGGCAGATTGCACGTCCCCGGCCTACCGCTCTTTGACGGCGTCTTTAGTCGCGTAGTCACTGGCAAATATGTCGTCCAGCGACCACTGGCTCGCCGCCGCAGCAGTCTCTGCGACCTTCTCGTGGCCACGTCCGCCCCCCAGCGCCCTGCGTTCCCAGCGATGGCCCACTGTCCGTACGCTGCGACAGTACGCATGCAGACGCCGTTCGCCACCGAAGCTGCGATTGAAAGCGTCGGCGCTCGCGTGGCTCGAAGGCCCCAGTGCTGGTCTGGGCGTGGGGAGCAGCACATGATTCTCTCCCACGGCCGTGCATATTCAAGGTTGCACTTCCAGAACCCGCGTCGAAAGAGGCTGACTCGCGACATTGGGCTCTCGTCTCATGTCCATCACCACATCAAATCGCGCAAAGAGCCCACCCAAACCCCGTTGTGCTGACCAGCTGCTGCCGCTGCCTCCTGCACCCGCACTGTGACTGGGCGCAGGTAGACAGTTGACGCTCGCGGGCTTGTAGCACGCATGCACGTCACCTGAGCAGCGGAAAATATGTTACGTTACATTACCGATATGTCAGCGATTACCGCAGCGGATTTGCGCTGCATGTGATGCGAAGTGCAAGGGTCAGGTTTGCGCGCTGCGCGGAAGCAGTCCAGTCTCTCCGCCTGCATTTCTTTTCTCCTTCGCGACGACCCCTACTCGCTCATATGGCTGCCTCGCCGGCACTGTCGAGGTTTACCGATGCTGCTGAGCCTTGGACCCTGAAGCCGTCGTCTGTCTCATGTTGAACTAGAGAGCCTCACAATGCGTGCGCGACGATCTGGGCAGCACTGTCTCCAGTTGGCAGCTCGTCTTTCGCTTGCGCGATGCTCGCTGCATGGATTGGGCGTCACGGGTCCTCGACTTCTTCCGCTGTCGGTCAAAAGCAGCCTTTACACACACTGATGACACGCCGCTTCGGGATGGCTCTCTCCGCCACGGTACTTTGCCGCACTGCAGATTCTCCGCCTACTGCAGTCAACCGTGCTCTCTCGAGACGCTGACAACACACTCGCGACTGCTGCCTGCCATTGTTCGCCAGGTTTCGCTCTGCGTTGGCCATCGCATGGGGGATTCATGGCACGAGGGACAAGCCCGGTAGCCACCAAGGCTAAATGTGGCCCATTCTCGACTTCTGAGACAGTCATTCCCCAGAAGTTCAGCTTCATAGTTTGGGGTAGCGAGATGTACCCCGCTGGATTTGCGCACTGTGCTCCCAGTGCCGTGCCCGAGTCTATGCGAGAGGCACAATTCTGCTACGTCAAACCATTACAAGGCACTTCTCGAGGTCATCTGAAGGCTGACGTCGAATCACAGAATTGTAAAAGAATCATGTGCGACCAACCATCTTTGCCATATGCGGCGTGATTCCTTGTTTCATGAGTTGTACAGCGAAAATCACTGTTTTACCAGGCAACGCTGGGTGTTTTACGTGGCACCTTGCAACCAAGAGCCTGTCGTTTCCAGCTTCAGTACCTCTCATCGCGAATGCGGGCCATTTCTAGACTCTGCCGTCACTCGGGACGGATGCTGACACTCAGCTAGCTCGACGATTTTACTTTTCATGTTGTTTTCCTTCTTCCTAGTGCTACAGGCGAGGGATTGCGGGACTATGGACACTCGTGACCTGACAGAACTTCGCCGGACCGAGGGCCCGGAAGAATACGCTTAACAGAACTCCACGGATACCCGTGAACCATTCAGCCTCACGAAAGTCAGTCGATCACGTTGGGCGAACAGAAGGATCGGACAATCAGGTGCAGAGTGCAGCCGAGCCTTTCAAATGTATCCTCGGTCCAAGGACGAGTGCAATGTGCTTCGTCTTGGCAATCTTGTAGGGAACATGAGATCTGGCTGGGCGACAAGCATCTTTCAACTACTCGTATCACAACGAAGCAACAGCGAGGGACAGTGTATACAATGCACCGGAGGCTCTCTCGCTTTGCCCGACCGCAACCGGCAAGTTCTCTATAAGCCATGGTAGCTGCAGATAGGGGCAACCCTGGCTTCTGTACCACAGCAACAGTCACTTCACCAGGTCCGCAATGTGTCACAGCTACGTTCCTAGCGAATGATGCTGGACGCACAAAACGCATTCGGAACGCGATATGGCGAGCCTTGTTGTGGACGTGGAAAGTGAAGCAGATCTGGCTGACTTTACGGTGGCAGCATCTGGCCAAGCACGCAATCATGGCGATGTAGCTGTTTCCTCGCTCTGCTCTTTTACACGCCTATCAGAAAATGGAAAAACAGGCTGGTTGAAGGACATCGCACATTCTAATATGGCCAACAACGAATCCATAGGGTCACGAAGATCTCCAAGCCCTTGCATCCTACGCATCATCAACTGTCTACCTAAAGGTGCGCGGATAATTTTCCACACAACCTAGAGTACGTCTACCGGAATTGGAAAGATGCGGTTATCAGCAAGGTTGCTTTTTCGTTGGTTACGCTCCATCTCGTAACATAACACAAATTCAAGCAGATTACGGCGATCTCATTTCGACGAACGGGCAAAATGAGCGTTCGTATCAAGCCGGGAAGAGCCACCCAACCCGCATCCCGCGACTCCAACGTTTGGGCCCGACGATCGACTGTGCATCTGGATTGGGCGAGACGCACTGTTAACGTTGCGACTTTACCCAGGACTCATTCATCACTTAACTTCCTGTGAGACGTCCCTATCGTTGGTGCGACATACGCTGCGCAGTACCACGACTGTGTCGCTCGCCCCCGCAACTGCAGCTAAGCATGGGACACGATTGCACCCACGACGGCGGCGTGACAGTGCCACACTCCCGGACACTTGGCTGGGTGGCAGGGTCCCAACAGCCTGGATCTGGCGTCCAGCTCAAACCACTTTGGGAACGGGAAAAGCGCGGAAGCATCCCCATCTGCACGAGTCGCGTGGCTGTCACCCCGACCGCTCCTTTCACCAATCGTCCGTCTTACACTCCCACCGGCTGTTGCTTCGGTTGGCCGCAGGCGCACAGTACTTGGTCGTGCGTCTCGCTGCGATTATGCTCGCGCGACACTGGTCGCCTTTGATTGTCACCAGCGCTTCAGGAGTCGCTACAGCGTCTGGCACACCTTCCTCGGAGGTCGGCCAAGTCGTCATACTTAATATCGAAGTACGACAGGCGCTACAATGCGCTGTGAATCGGCCTGTACGAAAGAATGCGATGTGTGACGACAACGTGGTAGCCCACGCACACCTAGGCGTTTCAGCCGTAGCTGGTCCTAGACAAAGACATGCAACTCATGGCTCCATCGTCGCAATGCTTGCCGAATGTTTCGGCCGCCGTTGCGACACCCCCGAGATTGTGTCCAGCCTCCCCCATGCGGCCCTGGGCTCGTTGCCTCGAACAAGCGGACCCATTGCATTAGGCGCGCTAACCAGCACACGTCTAGCGTACGGGGGGAAGTTCATGCTGGCGCCCGCACAGTCTATCACGAATCGTCTGGGCGAATAGTTCTCCTGACATTGCGGCACGTTGTGCGCGATTACTCGCTCGTCGGCTCGCCGGGACACTCCCGATAGAAGAAACACTGCGATTCGCGGATCCGCAAGCATTATCCAGCGGCTCGGGACTTCATTTCGCGTGGGTTGGGTATCGTCTATTTCCTATCGTGGCTCGCATGGCTCCCCAAAGGAGCAATTGATTCCCACGGCCTGGACGTCGGAGCCTAGCGCGCAGCATCCCCACGCATCCTTGAGGGAGAAGGTCACATCGCTCGTCTCCGCAGTTGGGTCTTGAAGGATGAGGTTGGATACAGCGCCGGTCACCGAGGATACCACGGTGTTGGAAGTAAAGCCAAAGAAAGTCACAAGTCACCTTGCTTGTTGCTCCGCATCTTTTTTGATTGGCATCTCCCTGGTCACGCCCTGTTGTTGTGTTCCGTCTTTCGGAGAGCGGACTCGATAAGACCAACTAGAGGCGTCGAGGTTCATTACCCCAGTCAGGGCGAAGTTCACATGGGCAATCCACCAGCTCGGCAGCCGCGTGTGGTGCTGGTTTCCTCCCCACGTGCTAATCACAGCTTATCCGAGGATCGCAGGTGGGGTGAACCTTCCTACAAAGGATTCGAGCGACACACAACTTCATGCCGTCGAGACCGTGCCTGAAACCGTAGGATGGGGGTTCCATGCATCCACGTTCACGTTCACCGACGGCTCACAGGCGGTATCTCGTTGCATTTACGGTTCTCCGACCAATGAGAATGCTGCAGTTTTGCGACATTTTGATGCAGGATTGTTCGAATTTCTCCCCCAACTGCCACGGTAACTGACCTGCTGCTTCTGGATCACACGTGCACTTTCCTCGAGCTCTCCGCTTCTGATAGTCGCTAGTGTATCGCGCAAGTCCGCGGGTTGTGCATCAGCAACATAAGCTACGCACGATAGCCGTTAGACCTCTCCACGCAGCCACTACCTCCTGCCTCTTCGGGCAATCCTTCCTGTCGGCCCGTGACAACGAGCCACGAGCATACCACAACCTTCACATCCAACCTACCATTATCTGAGAGGCGTTCACACGTGTTTGCTAAGCGGGTGGTCGTGGAAGCCAGCCATCTATTACCCCAGAGACACCTTGACCGTTGCAACGGCCGCCAGGTCTAACTTTGGAATGCTACAGTTGCAAGAACACTTTCGCGGCAATACATAAAGCGTAACAGCTGGTAGAGCTACGTCTCCCCAGTCACGAGAAGGTAACTTATTCTTCGGCTTACAGTATCACAAAAGGTTTACTTTGACACACGACCGTAAGATTGAAAACGAGATTCTTCTTTGTCCCGATGGAATGGTTGACGGACTAACTTTGTTTCTGGTAATACTGCATGCTTACCTGTCAGCCGTACATCTTTCATCTACTTCGTGCTTCCCAAGCGCGCATATTCTTCAGGAATAGCTCTCCATTCTCGAGTCTTGATGGGTGGTCAGCCTAAGCTAAGGCTTCCGCTCCTATATTAACTGCAACATAACCTAGCCAGCGAGCAAGCTTTACCATGCCGTCAGGATCTACTCGCTGACCCCGAAATCCAAAACTGAGCCTTCTGTCTTACGCTAGGTGGTACGAACATTCTCGATGTTGCAGCCCAGTAGGCTTGTTCACCGCTTCACCGCTCGAGATGTTCGCGTGTCGACCGCCTGGCTCCCGAGCCCGTGCTTCACTGTTCGAGTCTTGCAACGCGCTGATAGCATACCAACTGCCGTTGTCATGATGCGACCTTTGCACCTTACGAAATGTGTTCAGCAGTCCGCGCAAGCAGGTACTACTATAACCGTGCCACCAACCCGCGCTCGTCTATACTCCTCGTGGAAGGAACAACATCAAATGTACCCCGTGTACATGATCACACGGCCCGGTTGCATACAATCTACAACGGCAAGGCGAGCAGTACCAGCCTTGATTCGGGCCGATCACCATTCACCAATGACGATGGTTGATAACAGGCACGGTATCAGGCTCAATTCAAAAATCAGCCGAGCCAGGTTTGCGAAGCACCTGCACGCGGAATGCATACGCGATGCTCGCTTGTCCAGATTTACACGCCTCGCGTTGAACGTGCATGCTCGAGGCGCGCAAACGTGGTCACGATGCTGGCAGCGGCTCCTTTGTACAATGTCGCTTTCAATCTAAGGACGCCCTGCTTCTGCGATCGGCGCCACGCTTCTATTCCCATCCTACACCTATACTTGCCTTACAACCCTAGGTATAACAACACAGCATAAGTGTCCTTCTTGCCAGCAATATTCACATCTTCGCCTGAATCAACCAGGATCCACTGTCTCCGTACCCGTTCCCGCAAAAACCCCAGACTCGTCTCGCCGTTCACCGGTCACGTCGGCATGTGATCCGTACGGATCTTCATCGCGAGTCGAGTCGCATCGCACCGTCGACAGCGAAACAAGATACACTGCTGACATCAGCCGGTCGAACGGTGAGGGACGGAGCGAATCGTTCCTACCGCCCGACATGCGGCGTCCCTCATGTCATGCTGCCCTGATGCTTTACGAGACCCTGCTTCGTTTGGGTGCAGCTGACTGTGGGGATGACGTTGCCACTGAAGAGCGCATGGGGGCAATCACATGTTTGTCACGAGCATATTTCTGAGTCTCGTGATATGCCATGATTTTGCGGTGAAGTAGGTTTGCATGTGCTTCTTATCAAGTCTCTCCCACAACCCGAATACTTGCGCGAGGACGCGGGCCGAAGAGACCAGCGTTTTCTTCTAGAAGCACATGTCTTTCGTTGCTGGGGTTGAGAAGGATAGTGCCCAGGTAAGCCTGGATTTCCATGCCTATCATCACATGCTCGCTGTCGATGTCCTGCAGGATCGAAGACTTCGTGGGAAGCGAGCACGATGTTGTCCTTGCATCATCTGGCGCTTGGTGTTCTGCGTTTGTGTAACACGTTATGGGACCGGATAATTCATGGTAAACTGGGGAACCAACGTAAGTCGACACCTCCAAAGACGCGGATGCAATCTTGCGTATGCTTTCACTGCAGGATAAACTGCTCAACACGATATCCGCAGGCGAGAATTATGCATAGAGAGCCACTGCCCTATGCTGAAGCAACGTTTCACATAAAATATTATCCATGAAATTCAAACTCGTTTTCGGGGCATCTTCAGAATGATGGACATTTTTCCACAAACTCAAACTTATTCCGACTAATCCAGGTCCTTATCAGCGGCATCTTCCACAAGTTCTCGTCTCCCTGTCCACGTGGCTTTCCCGGCCTCGTCACCGCAACTGCTATTAATATCCAACAAACCTTATATTGCACATTATCCGCTGAGTTGAACCCTGTATGTATGACGGCTAGACCAGCATGTTCGGCCCGCACATCAACGTTCGTTCTACCTGGCGAGTGGTTGTTGACGTGCAGATGCGGGAAGAGTGTGGTGTCTGGTCAAAAAGTGGTTAGGTTCTTAGAACAGGTATCCGCACACTAAGTCACTTGGTGCTAGTATTTAACCAAGAATGCCATATTGATTATCGTACCTTGCATGATCCTTTCATTGATGCAACCATGCTCGGCGCTGCGAGCTTGATTCTCAACGTCATTCTGGAACTGGAGACAAGACCTGGAAATGATTATAGTGGCGTCACCACCACTGGCAGAATTCCGTGCGTCAGATCTTGGAATATGATGAAGAGCAATGTCTCTTCCTCACGTTCGATAGTCTGCGATCACTCCTCCCCAGTTTGATAGTTTCGAAGCCGGACAATCTAGCATAGCGAGGGCTATCCTCTTCTAGTTCTACTTTTCGATACCATGTGGACCTCAGCTCAGTAGATTCAGCAACATTACCTCGTGGCATTCGCAATCATCATGCTCATAGTAGAGAGCACTGCGGACTTGGCGCTTTCAAGACTGCGATCTGAATCTCAAAACTAGGGTCGATGTCAGTGCCGCCTCACGACGATTTTCTCTGAGCTTGGGATGCCTGACTCTTACGTCTGACACACATATTGTTCTTTGCTGGCCTGTTGGGCAAATGCTTTCAAGGCTCCCATTTGGGAGTTAATTCGATGGGTACGCGCTAGGCTTGTAGCAGTGAAGCATTGTACCGTGCTATGACGATTTTAGTCGATTTCCTTGGTCGTCATGTTCTTATTCAGGCAAGAGGTACACGAACATGCACTCTTAAGGACAGGAAAAGTACAAATCCCGGAGCTCGTGTCATCGAGACTGAGGTGTCGTACTTACCGAGACTCAACCTGTTCTGGAAATGCGGGACTTGAAAGAGGACCTCTCGAGTCGCATACACGGCGGTTTTGCGGCAGTGAGATGGTCGCTGCACCAGTACGATGCGAAAGACGTTGGAGACTGTGGAGTACTTTAGACTTGCTGCTGATCTCTGCCTCGAGGGGTGCGGAGCAGGAACCCCGCGCCCAAAATTGACGAGCGAGAACGACAACCGAGGGAAATCCGCAAACACAAGTACGATGGATGTAGGTAATCATAGAAAGAACGTTCAAATCCAGAGTCACAACAAAGACATTGGGCTTGCTTTCTCCTCATGGCGGCTAAAAGTAGTCCTCCCTTCATTTCGACCCCTCTCGTATCCAATTGGTCTTTCAAGCAAGGCGACCGTTCCTCGACCGCCGAGTATAGGCCCAGCAATGATCTTCCCACAGAAATACATCGCGATCTTCTGAAGCATGAAAGCATCAAAGATCCATTCGAGGACCTCAATGAGCTCTCCGTCCGCTGGGTTGCGGACGAAACATGGACCTACTGCACTACCTTCAATACTCCAGCAGGCTATGGAGAACGAAACGTCACGACATACCTCAAATTTGAAGGTCTTGATACATTTGCGACGGTGTGGCTCAACGGCGAGAAAATCTTAGCGGCTGACAATATGTTCGTCCAGTACGACGTGCTTGTCAACGGCGATTTAAATGCCACGAGGAAGAACACCCTGGAGATTGTTTTCGAACCCGCAAGGAAGAAAGGCTTGGAACTTGTGGAAGCGCATAAAGAGCATAGGTTCATCGTGCATCAGACTGAGATCTCACGTGGACCTGTTCGCAAAGCACAATACCATTGGGGCTGGGATTGGGGACCGATACTGCTCACTTGTGGACCATGGAAGCCGATATCGATCGAGACATATGTGGGAAAGATATCTGACCTCTCCGTGACGTACGAACTTGGGCATGATCTCAAGTCTGCAAAGATTGTGGCAAAAGTGCACTGCACGGGCCAACTCAAGATCGTCCACTTTGTATTGACGAACAAGAAGACTGGCAAATTTGAAGCTGAATTTTATGTCAATTTGGACGCTGGTCACACTGCTCAGGATGCTGAAGTCAGATTCGATTTACCGGAGTTGGAGCTTTGGTGGCCCCGTGGATATGGGCAGCAAGCCTTGTACTCGATTTCAGCGGAAGCCTACTTCTCGCCCGAGAATTCAAGACCAGCGCAAACACTGTCCAAAACCGTTGGCTTCCGCAGAGTAGAACTGGTCAAAGAGCCAGATGGACATGGCACATCGTTTTATTTCCGCATCAACAACATGGACATCTTTATTGGTGGCTCCTGTTGGATTCCTGCAGACTCATTCCTCACGCGTGTCACATCAGAACCTTATCGCTCGTGGGTACAACTCGCTGCAGAAGGTAATCAGACTATGCTACGAGTTTGGGGTGGTGGCATCTACGAAGCTGACGCTTTGTACGATGCAGCGGATGAGATGGGCATCTTGATATGGCAGGACTTCATGTTTGCATGTGCGAACTATCCTGCCTATCCCGAGTATCTGAAGAGCGTGGAAGAAGAAGCCAGGCAGAATGTGCGACGATTGCGACACCATCCGAGCTTAGTGATATGGGCTGGCAACAACGAAGACTACCAGATCGTGGAGCGCTATGGTCTCAAGTACAACGTAGACGATCGTGATCCGCAGTCCTGGCTCAAGACGAACTTTCCCGCAAGATTCATCTACGAGCACCTGCTTCCAAAGGTCGTAGAGGAGGAAAGTACAGGTACGCCATATCATCCAAGCTCGCCTTTCGGCGATGGCAAATCTACCACACTGAAAGTTGATCCGACCATCGGTGACGTACATCAGTGGAACGTCTGGCACGGCACAATGGAGCCTTACCAACGTCTACCCGATATGGGTGGACGTTTCGTATCCGAGTTTGGCATGGAAGCATATCCTCACGTCTCGACGTTGCAAAAGCGCATAACGCGCGAAGAAGAAAGATATCCAGGTTCTATGACCATGGACTTTCACAACAAAGCAGTCGGCCATGAACGCCGCCTCATAACATACGTGGCAGAGAACTTTCGCATTCGATACGACCTCGTAGGCTTCACACATCTCACACAAGTCATGCAAGCAGACGCGATGTTTTGGTCTTACAAAGCATGGCGTCGACAATGGGGATCACCGGGCGATCGAAAGTGCGGAGGTGTGCTTGTGTGGCAGCTCAATGATTGCTGGCCAACAGTCTCATGGGCTATTGCGGACTACCATTTCGTGCCGAAACCTGCATACTACGCTATAAAGAGAGCCATGGCGCCAATCACCATCAACGTGCAGCGCAAATTCAAGCCGTGGACGATGCGTCCAGCGGACAAGCTCTGGCAGCGTGATACCGGGCACGTCGAAATGGGCGATCTCTGGAGTCGATCAGAGTTTGATGTTTGGATAGCGAACAGCACAACGGAACGATTGGGAGTCGCGGTGAAACTCGCTGGCTACACGGTCACAGAGGGCGAGGAGATCTGGAATCTTAGCGGTGAGACTTGGGCCGAGCCAAATAGCACGACTGTGTTCCTGCAGGACAAAGTGCTTCCCTTCGGGGACGGAGACGAGGTGGACGACACGACTGCTTCGCAACCAGCGTATACCCCAGGAGAGTTCATGGTTCAGGCTCGGTTGTACATTAATGGCGAGTGTGTCAGCACCGATACAGCTTGGCCCGAGCCGATCAAGTACTTGCGCTTCGAGGATAGGGGAGTCGAGGTATCGTGCAATGATGATAAAAGCAAGGTCTTCGTTACAGCGACGCGGCCGGTGAAAGGGTTCGTTTTCAGCGAAAAGGAAGGAGTGAAGCTGAGTGACAATGGATTCGATGTAACGCCCGATGAGAGGAAGGAAGTGGATGTAACGGGATGTGCGGCCGATGAGCTGAAGTGGATGTATGTTGGTATGTGACGGACAGGGAAAATATAAGTGATATCATACAGGAATGTATCATTGTTCGGTATTGCGTATAGGCATTACCGAACTAAGCCAGGATTAAATGACCCCCGTTTGCAATAGATATTGAATGAAATCCAAGAATTGAGTTGGTCGGTAGTGCCCGTATCTGCTGGTCAATATAGATACGTCGCGTTGGGACACATTCTTTAAGCCCCACATTAGCCACTTCAGCATAGAAGCATACGGCGATCCTCAAGTTCGTTGAAAATAAGCGCAAACTCGTTTCTACGACCGTTCGAAACAAGTCCTATCGAGAACACAAGTATGATCTTTCCAGTCCTCCTTGTGTCCATCACCCTGGTCGCACAAGCCTCAGCAGCATGTACACGCACCACTCTGCACGCAGCCGTAACCGACAACTACCGCGCCCTCACCACCGGTGACTCGAGCCTAATCTCTCAAGCACCGAACATGACATACATCGAGAATGACGTGCCAACCAACATCACCCAAGGCATTCTCTCGCAACCCATCACCATGGACATAATGCGCAGCCTACTCGACACCACACTATGCGCAACCTTAATCGAGATCACAGCGGCATCGAATGCGCATCCGTATGTACAAAGAGTCTTATGACGCGTTTTAATCGAGCGTACAATATACAGAGAGCTCTATGCGAGGATCCTGTACTAATCAGATGCTGGTTTGAGCTTATAGAGCAGACAAAGGCCAAGTATGGTATCTGCGATGAGGACGTCTACAACTTTGACGAGGCTGGCTTTATGATGGGCAAGATTACGACTCAGCTCGTCGTGACAGGGTCAGAGAGCAGAGGCAGGTCAAAGGCTCTCCAGCCAGGCAATCGTGAGTGGGTGACGTTGATCGCTGCAATCAACGCAGCTGGTTGGCCAATCCCCACCGTTCCTCATCTTTGCTGGCCGCTATCATCTATCTGCCTGGTACGAGGAGACAGAGATTCTAAGCGACTGGGCAATCGCAGTTAGCGACACTGGCTGGACAACCAACAAGCTAGGAGTTGACTTGGCTAAAGCACTTTGATGCTCATATGAAGACTCGTGTTATAGGTGCACGTCGCCTGCTCGTTCTTGACAGCCACGAGAGCCACCACTCTCTAGAATGTCGAGAGCTCTGTAAGGAGAACAATATCTACACGCTCTGTATGCCGCCTCACTCGTCACACCTGCTGCAGCCACTTGACGTTGGCTGCTTCTCGCCATTGAAGCGCGCGTACAGCCGTGAGATTGAGGCTCTGATCCGCCACCACATCAACCACATCACCAAGCTTGAGTTTCTGCCAGCGTTCAAGGCAGCCTTTGATCAATCGTTTACGGCAGCCAATATCTGCTCAACCTTTCGAGGCGCAGGCCTTGTTCCTCTCCTGCCAGACGCTGTTCTGTCGAAGCTTGACGCGCGGCTGCGTACACCTACTCCTCCTGCTGCTCTTGTAGAGGCTCTCTGGGAGGCTCGTACGCCGAGCAACGTACGTAAGCTTGAGGCTCAATCAACTCTGATACGTGATCGTGTGCAGCAGCACAGGAGCTCATCACCTGCCTCAATTTTTGAAGCGATTGACCAGCTCAAAAAGGGGGCAGAGGCAATGATGCTCTCAGCTGAGCTAATGCGCGATCAGATCACCGGCCTTGAGAGAGCTAATAAGGCAGCCACAAAGCGTAGACAGCGTAAAAAGAAGCGGATACAGAGGCAGGGGACCTTAACAAAGGGAGAGGGAGAGGATATACTTGCTCAAAAGGAGGCTGACCAGCGGATAGAGCGTGAACAGCATCAAGGTGGAGAGCAATCAGGCCTTAGCCAACAGGCTCTGGCGCGCTGTAAGAGGTGCAGAGAGACTGGGCATAACTCACGTACGTGCAAGAAAGATACTTTAGATACTGCTTAATATATTGTATTGATATCTCTATATTATCTCTTAACGTGGTTGAGATGTACGCCTGTAGAGGTGCAGAAAGTTGGTGGGGTAGCCGACTCGCTTCTATGGCCGACTCGCTTATAAAACACGTTAACGTACGAGTCGGTGAGTCGCCCCGATCCGCGACTCGCCCCGCCAAACACCATATGCCCACCCACAAAGATGAGGCTGTACAACCACTCACAATAGCTATTATCACAAGAATATGTAGCAGAGTAGTAAACAAGGCCTTGCGATCATTTTGGTTTATCTAGATATCGAGCTGGAAGGTTGACACTGCGTGTTTTGGTGCACTTTGGTGGTAGGGCAGATGCAGGCTCACCACCTCCACCACTACCTTCAGCAGCGTGCGCAACCCGCTCTCTCTTTGTCTTTGACCCAGCCTTTTGTAAGGCTGATCTCTTGCCTCTTTAGGATAATCTTACAGCTTTTTAGGTAGCTGTAGCTTCTTTTGCCTCTTGTTTCTTGCGCTGAAGTTCAGCTCTTTCTGCAGCCTTCCTTTCCTTCTCCCTCTCCCTCTCAACCTTCAACCTCTCACGCTCCACACGCCTATCCTCCTTCTGCTTTTTAGTCTACAAGGCAGCCTGCTCTCTTATATGGTTGTTGTTTGCTTTTTAGAGTAATTCTCCCTCTTCTTCACGCTTACTTATCCTCTCACAGAAACAAGCCTCATTGACCTTGCTGGGACTCCAGAAAATAGCCCCACCATGAAACTCTTGATGCTGTTGAAGGTCAGGGGTCTTGCCCTTCTTCTTGTGCTTATTTTTGGTGGTGAGAGCCTCACGTAAGCCCTCGTTCTTGTGGAGTAAGAGGTTATTTTGCACCTGGAGGTGGTAGAGTGAAAGAGTGATCTTCTTTGCACTCTTTTCTTCTCCCTCCCTTACTACGTCATCCACTAAGGTTCTCATACGTCTCTAGTCCTCGTCTGCAAGTATTGGAGAGCTTTTGGGTTGGTCTGCTTCATCTAGTGTCTTTAGGCGGAATCTTTTAAGTATGACATCCCTCTCTATTGGCCATATGCCAGTAGACTCAAAGGACTCCAAAATGAGCTTCTCTGTGAAGGTGGAGATCCAGGCACGCCAGAATAATCTAAAGAAGTCGCCCTTCTTAATAGAGAGAAGGCCCTGGCTGCGTTGAGTATAGGTGGTGAGCTTGTCAGTGTAAGACCCAGCAGGTAGCGCAAAACAGACCACATTGAGTGGCTGAAGGCTGTAAGTTGAATAGGGGGGAAAGATAGCAAGGAGGATCTTGTTACTGTCGCAAAATTTGATAAAATCCATAGTTACATGAGACCCGTGGCCATCAAGGATAAGGAGCTGATAGCTTGAGCGCGCTTTCTTCTTTGTATCCCGGTCAAAGACCTGCTCAAGCTAGGCTAATCCTATATCGTTATTCGTCCATCTAGAGGGTGATGAAGTGACAAAGACGTCGTGCTTTCTGCCCTTAACATCCTCCACCCAGGTTGATCGTATATTGTAACCATGTGAGTTGGGTCACATGATATCCTATCGTAACAGGCACTGCCCGGTGGGCAAGTGCACTTACCTCTGAGCTGAGAGCTCCTGTACACGAACATCACAACACGACAACAGATAGCAATACAATCGTTGATCACAGCTTCCGACCGACACTGCTCGCGCAGTTACATATATTGCCTCTTTCAGCCTGGAAGATGAGGCCTGGCGGAAGAGGCTCTCCATCTGCGCAGACGCCTGCTAAGTGAGTCACCCACTCACAAGAGCCATCTTGGATAGGTGCCCTTGCCTCCTTTGACTCCTAAGACACCTTACTAAAGATCCTTTTGCTCTTTCTAATAACCCTAATTATAGAGCCCTTCTCATCCATATTGTAGGTATGCTGCGGCTCTATGCCATCTTCCTCTATCTTTTGATAGAGGAGATTAAAGTAGAGCTTATAGTTTGCCTCTGAGTCTGCCTTGTAGTGTACAGCGTCTATTCTGTTAGTCCAACGTGAGGTGAGATGGTGTTTGCTTCTTCTAAGAAAGCGTCCAACCCAGCCATTTCCAATGTAACAATTGCTGATCTCAGAGGCAAATCTTCGCGTCATCTCTCTTGTAGGTAGAAGGCCTCTCTTTGATAATCCTTTGATATAATCTACAAGCTCCAGCTCTTATTGTAGGCTGAGTTTCTGCTTGTTGAGATTTATAGGCCTCCATCGACACCTGAGAGCCCTTGCATCTTTGTGCCAATGTGCATTGTAGTATGTCGTACTTCTCTGCAACCTTTGTATACAAGAGACGCTCTCCTAGTTCCTGCGATTTCTATTCTTTAATTGCGTCATCGATTAGTGGCATAGTGGTTGAGTTATCACGAGTCAAAGTTGGTGTAGGTCTCGTGTTATGATTGTCAGCATCTACGCCTACTCAGGAGTAGCGCGTTTCATTACTGATTATGTAATAGGAGGATATATATTCGCTCTCTTTGATATACTTATCAATCAACCAACTTCTTCCTCAATCCTCCTCTCTCACATGTTAACAGTGATTTTTGGGCGGGACGAGTCGCCGATTGGGGCGACTCACCGACTCTTACGTTATAACAAGTTATGGTTTTCTCCTTTGTGATTACTCATGGTTATAGTTACAGAACCCCAGATAACCATATTTAACCATATGCCCAGGTATGAAGGTATCCCAAGAAAGTAGAGGCAGCGGCGTAAGGTTGATTGGTTGCGAGCGCATCTAGAACAGACCTCGATGTCATCAACTCTAGCGACTTCAATGCATTGATGTGAATGGCGACAGCATCAGCGATCATTTGGGTGAAGTCGATGAACCTGTATATTCTGTCAGTGTTGGAAGTAAACAAGCTCATTGTTTCCCTACACCAGTTCGCACACGCGAAGAAGCGCCGTTGCGATGCAAGTACTGTCCTTTTCGCGCCTCTCTAGCATGTTCTCTTCGCACCGCCAATGCTCACCCCACGACGACTGTAAGCGGCAAGGAAAGAGAGCATCTGGTGTATCCGAACCCATGACCGCAATGCCATCATAACATTTGCGACTGCTACAGTCAGGGTCGCCATCATTGCTACGCTGTACGCATGGCAAAAGTCTCAAGGTCGCCTCGCAGAGGAAGAGATGAACGCGGTCGGGGATCAGGCACGCATAGATTGCATGACGAATCTCGGTAGGCGTAGCGAAGAACTTGCTTTGAAGCTGCGGATCAAAGGACGTATATATGTCAAATGCTGCGGACATGGTAGATCTGGTAGATACGATAAGAGTTATAGAACCCGAAGGTAGGTAGTACTACAGTTATTAAGTAGAGAGAACCATAGTAACGTACCTTACGGGTAAGTAGCCATGCCTTGTAAGCAGAAGGTCGAGATAGAGCGGGAAAGGCAGGTGGAGATCTAACTAATCCCCATGCGTCCTAGTGAGCGACCAACCAATAAAAGGCCGCTCCTTCACCTGACTCCGACCATGGTACACCTCGCTACATCTATACCTCGCGATCCACATTCCGAACCTCAATTACTCCACCCCAAGCCTCTCAAGAAACCAATAGAAATCATCATGTCAGACTACACCCACACCTCCCCACCCAAACCCTCCGGGCTCATAAAACCCCGCATCATCATCCATGGCGGCGCAGGCAATATCACTCGCACTACGGTACCTCGTGACCGGTACGATGCGTACCATACCTCTCTCCTGCGAATTCTTTCCAACGCATCTTTCGTCTTAACCTACCCGGGCATCAGCGCGCTAGACGTCGCTACTTACGCCGTAACATTACTCGAGAATGATCCGCTATATAACTCCGGCCACGGCGCTGTATTTACACGCGAAGGCAAGAATGAACTCGAGGCTAGTATCATGGTGAGTAATGGGTACGAAAAGAGAGGTGTGGGCGTTATGATGTTATCACATGTCAAGAATCCGATTGGGTTGGCACGTGAGTTGTTACTCAAGGGCGAAGAACCCAACGGCGACGGAAGCCAAGATCATTGTCAGTATAGCGGTGCGTATGTGGAGTGGTTGGCTGCGAAGTGGAATCTGGAAATCGTGCCGGAGGAGTACTTCTTCACGCAGCGGAAGTGGGATGAGCATAAGCGCGGTCTTGCTGAAGAGCAGAGGCGAGAAGAGACTGGCGTGAGCACCGAAGAAATCAGTGAGTGGGAGGAAGAGAATTACATCCCGCTTGGGACGTGTGGTGCCGTGGTAATTGATAGCTTTGGCACGATTTGCGTGGCGACGAGTACGGGTGGTTTGACGAACAAGGTTCCTGGGAGGATTGGAGATACACCGACGATGGGCGCGGGGTATTGGGCTGAAGAGTGGTA
The DNA here is from genome assembly GCA_010015745.1 of Setomelanomma holmii. Taxonomy (NCBI): domain Eukaryota; kingdom Fungi; phylum Ascomycota; class Dothideomycetes; order Pleosporales; family Phaeosphaeriaceae; genus Setomelanomma; species Setomelanomma holmii. The sequence goes on from ML978262.1 coordinate 54,731, forward strand.
TGAAGAGGTGAGGAAGGAGATGATATACCAGCCTTCGCTACCTGTTTCTTCGCCGATCGATAGGCTCTCACGGGGCGACTTGCGCAATTTGGTAGGCGATTGTTTGCCTGGCATAACTTCACAATCGAATCCATCAGAAACATCGTCATCGAAGACCGCCGACGAGAAACTCTCCAAAGTCCGCCATGCAGTCGGCCTCTCATCCTCTGGAAACGGCGACTCCTTCATCCGCATGTGCGCCTCCCGCACCACCGCCTCCAAGTCGCGCTTCCAGTCCACCTCTCTCTCCAAAGCAACAACATGGATGACCGGTCCTGGCGGCGAGTTGCAGAAATCTGCCGGTGACCGGTGGGGTAAAGTGCACGAGGGCACTGGTGGGATGATAGGCATTGAAGTTATCGGAAACAAGGTTGATGTAGTGTGCGACTACAATTGTGGCGGTATGTTTCGGGCGTGGACGGAGGAAGACGGTAGTAAGAAGTGTTTGATCTTCAGAGAGGATGGGTGGGAGAGTGGGCCGAAGAATTGGGATAGTGTGCACAGTGGCCAATGAAACTGGATGGCGGATACATGTCCACCGAGGCTCCATGGTGGATCTCATTGTCAGATTGGTGAGAGCGAGAGACTTGGAGCAAACGCAGAAATGGCGCGAGCGTTTCCCTCCCACCAAATCCATTTTGACGTGCACCTTTCGCTAGATCTCCACCCATCGAGTATGTCTAGTCTTGGTCTCTTCGCCTTGAAGCAACAACGTCAATCGTCCATTCAATTCGTCCAACGAAACAATCATACCACCAAGCATGAAGATCTCAATCTTCATCATTGCCCTCGCGCTCATGAGCATCCTCACCATCGTCAACGGTAGCGCAATCGCTCTTCCGTGAGGCGATACCGCTGCTAGCCCGACCGATGACGCCGCTGGTGCCCCTCAGCCCAGCGTGTCTCCCTCGCTCGAGGACACCGTATGCACCTTCAGTTTTGACAACCTCCCGTGTTACTAACATCCTAGTCCGCGTCCGACTTGACTGCCACCTCAAACCAAGACCCTCGGGAGCCCTTGCGTCACTTGCAACCGCCACTACTACGACTGCATGACCGTGCGTGAGAGCCAACGGCGTAGATTGCAGTACTATTGTCGTGTCCTGCAGTGGAGGTTTTGTGGCACTGCCTGCTGTCGCACGTGGAAGCCGATAAACTCAATTGCCAACCTTGAAGACGTCACCAAGAAAAAACACGCGTAATTGAGTGCATGCCGATCTGACAAACGAATGACCTAGATGTGAAAGCGTATTGTGGCCGAGCAAGTGTGAAGTGGCTGCTCGACTGCGGAGAGGCGAGCCAAGAGGAACGCGTCGCCGGCTGAGCCACAAGCCACGCGCTTGTCGTGGCCGAAGCCGTAAAGTTACCCTGCACCCCTCCACTTAACAGCCCATGACTGCATAAGCAACCACCAAGCTCGTCTTTTCGCAGACACAATCCTCCGCACTACCCTACACACTTCTCACACGCGCCAAGATGCCGCTTGGTCTCAATAACCCGCTGCCCTCGTCCATGAGGAGTAAGTGTCTCTCCGTACAGGCGCAAATGACGTTCGGTGACGTCGACTGACCGCTCAAACCTACAGGCGAGTGCAGAAAGACGGGCAAGATTCTCGCGTCCTTTGTAGACCCGCGACAGGCATTTGGGCCTGACAAGATTATTCCACCCTCGGTTCTTGCCAATGCAAAGGTGAGACATATAATTCTCAACTCCCCGCTGGTTCCGCGATTGCGCCCAGTTTTGCCCAGAGCTGCTGTCGAAGCCCGAGGCTAGCAAACACCACGGCATAGACTGACCACAAATGTAACAGGGCCTCGCGATTCTCACCGTCTTCAAAGCTGGCTTCCTCGGCACAGCTCGTTTCGGCTCCGGCGTCGTAGTCGCGCGTCTCGCCGACGGATCGTGGTCAGCACCCACAGCTATCGGGACAGTCGGCGGTGGCTTCGGTGGGCAAATCGGCTTCGAGCTGACCGACTTCGTCTTCATTCTCAATGACGCCGCCGCGGTCCGGACATTTGCGCAAGCAGGATCGTTGACGCTGGGAGGCAACGTCTCGATAGCAGCTGGGCCAGTCGGACGAAATGCGGAAGCAGCCGGAGCAGCCAGCTTGAAGGGCGTAGCTGGCATTTTCAGCTACAGCAAGACGAAGGGGCTGTTCGCCGGTGTTAGTTTGGAGGGCAGTGGTATCATCGAGCGACGAGACGCGAACGAGAAGCTGTACGGCCGCCGCTGGACAGCACGAGAATTGCTCAGCGGACAGGTCCCCCCACCACCAGCTGCCGAACCACTCCTCCGCGTCCTGAACTCAAGAGTCTTCTCCGGCGTCGGAGGCGCTGCCGCCAACACCGACAGCGCCATGTACAACGACATACCGGTCTACGACGACTCGCATGATAACGTTGTGTGGCAGGGACGCCAGGGTGCCGCAATGGGCGAGGGTGTGCGACGCGACCGCACTGGCTCCACGGGCACCGCAGATAACGACGACTACGTTTATCGCGACCGTCCTCAGCGCTCTTCGACATGGGCAGACGATGTGTATGACCGGCAACCACAATCTGCAGGCGGCGTCAACCGTTCCTTTTCAACACGCGCAAACCCCAACGAGACTTTCGACCGCATAGGCTCGCGAGATCGCGCATCGACGTTTAGTGACGATTATTCTTACAGTGATCGCAAGCCTGGCCGACCAACGGCACCGAAGCCCGTGTTTGGCGCGAAGAAGGCGAGCTTAGGGCACGATCAAGCGATTGCAAAGTTCACGTTCGATGCGGACCAGCCTGGTGATTTGGGCTTCAAGAAGGGCGAGGTTATTACTATATTAAAGAAGACGGACAATGAGACGGATTGGTGGACGGGCAGGATTGGTGATAGGGAAGGTATATTCCCAAGGTACGTAAAACGCCATTCTTTCTTGATGAAGAGCAGAACCTGACATGATTTAGTAACTATGTCGAGACTGTATGAGGAGGGTGGAGTAGATGCCAGTACATGACCATCAATACCCATAACGATTCTTTTCTTCACGTGTCACGTTTGTATCGCATGGAAAGATACCAAAACTTTCTGAGTATAGTGAGATTGGTAGCATTGTCCTGAATCGAGTTTCGTATTCTTGAATCTCCAGAATATCATCCTCCTCGTCTGTCTCACCCACTGTCTGCCTTTCCATCATTGACATAATCAGGGAGATCTTATGAAGCAGTCTCAGTGCCTCAGATGCCACTGAGTTCATGGCGGTCTCGTCCTCCAAGTTCATTCACTGCAATGATTCATGCCATATCTTTCTCCTTGAGTTCAGCAATGTTCGTTCGATCATCACGCGATGCCGTTTCGAAGCATATCGACGATGGCATGGATGAGCGCAAAAGTAAAGATGAGGGTAAATATCATCGTCTTCTGCAGCATGCCCGCCGAGAATCTTCCTCAGGACCCTATCTGTCGGAATACCAAGGTCCCAATCAAACACACTCGCCCAAAAGCACAGTCCGCAACAAAGCAAGTCAGTCCGTTCACCTTCAGAGACCCACTTACCTATCTAGGTAGGAACTAAGCCTCTATAGGGAGCTACTAGGCTCAAATAGGTAATCGATCAAGTCAAGCCAGACCTTCTGAGCCCCACTTGATTGCTTGTTGCGGAGTCTACCCAAAAGCAATGCCCATATCGCCAAGTATCCCCCGCATGCTCTTACCGCTCCTCGACCAGATGTCGACGATTCCCTACACTCCTCTCACACTCGTAATACAGCTCCTTAGACATCATCACCTCCCACCGTCCCCTCAATCGCATCCCACTTGTCCCACGGTAACTCCGGACACAGATACATCCACTGCAAGCACACCTGCCAGCACGTCTTGCCACTCCGGTTCGTGGGAGGGCGGTACTCGGACGTTCGCACTTGACAGTATGTGTCGCAGAAGTCGGGGTCGGTACTAATGCAGGAATGCTGGAGGAAGGATTGAGGTCAGTATCGCGGGCGGGTGGGGTAGTGATGAGAACATGAATGTACCTCCATGCATGCGGTCCGCCAGTCTGTGCAGGCGTTGCAATCGTCATTGAAGTTGCGAGGGATGATGAGGGGTGAGTTCTGCGGGGCGATTAGGTTTGTTGAAATGCTGACGCGGGGGGAGAGAGATACTATAGGTACAGCGGGGTTTGTGAGGTCAATGGCAGTGGCGGATGGGGAGTTGACGGCCGCATCGCTACGAGGGACAGCAGTCGCGCGGCAGGTCGCGAAGAGGGTCAGGCTCAGAAGAGCGAGGATCAACAATAATGGTGAGATCCTCATGGTGTCGAGGTCCTGGACTGAGGTGAGGTTTTTGGAGGATGCGTAAATGGAGTGAGGTCAGGAGCTCTTATGGAAATTGAGTGCCTAGCTCGCAAGTTTGAGGGAAAGAATAGTCTTAAGATGTAGTGAAGGGCGTCGCTCAGAGCGGCCAGATTGCGGGAGTCGATCGAGTCGTTTTGTCTCAGCAGGTGAGTGAGAATCAAGCGGATGAGCAAGTTGGCCAAGATCGATATGCTTTTCGAGTGACAACAAAGTTAGTTCACTATTGACGAAATCTGGTAAGGCTGGCCCAGACACTTTCCTCAATTCTTGGCGTCGGATATTGTGGTGAAGATGATATGTCTTTGTGATAGCTAGCTAGCTCCGGTACCCAGGTTGATTCGCCTTTATGTCTAAGCCACTTTCAATCTGTTCCCCTGATTCGTTTGCCGTGTACTGTCTACTCATGCTCATGTACCATCTAGCTAATTCCATCTTTTCCCTTGCCGAGCGTTCCTGCGATCCTGTTTGGTCCGCAAGCTATCCCTCGGGACAACTAGCAATACCAAAGGCACACAGTACCGCAGCGCAGACCATCGACGTACGAGTTGCACGCGACCTTGCGGCAGTTGTTGGAGCAGTCGGCGGTGCCACAGTGCTATGTAGCTGTTAGCTTCAAGTTTTGGATGCATAGGGAAGAGGGACGCACGACAGCGCAGTCGGTGAAGATTTTGGAGCACTGCTGGCAGCGAGTGGCCTGGGTGTCCGCTACAAGAGGGGTCTGAGAAACCGTTAGTCAGTGGACAAGATAGATAGAGTGAATGAGGTAACTTACGGTATCCTTGACGTCGCCATCGCGGGGGCCAGCGGTGCCGGCGGCGATCGCGACGAGGCCCATAATGGCGGTGATGGTAGTGAAGGTCTTCATGATCGTGACTTGAAGATTCGGTTGAGAAAGGTAACTGGTTTGCTGAGTTGAGTGTGTTGATGCTGGCGTCGATGTGTGAGGTGGAATGGATCCAAAGGAGAGCGCGTATGATATTTTTATAGTCGAGGGTGCCACGGTGCGGGTGCGCAAGGCAGCCATGTCGCGCGGTTTGGTCGTTTGCATGAATTGTGTGGGCAAGCGACGTGAGGCTGGTGATGTAGGCCGTTTGAAGAAGTCAGGAGACATACGAAAGTGAGGTCATCACGGACTTCGACACCAGTGCTGCGACTTTCACTCCAAAGAAGTGCATTCGTCGGGTATGAGCATGTGCTCGTATTCGTAGACTTCTCTATCGGAGTATCTCCTACGGTTGATCAGGTCCAAGCTGTCTGAAAATTATGGTGATATGGATCTAAAGATGTGCTGTCGCTACTCGAGAGCAATACTTAGACAACAAGGAGGTCTCAATTGCATTCTTGGACGCGATGCTTACTTTCCAACATACTGGCGCATATCTTACAATTTTTGAGACGATTCTTCCAAAGTATCTAGCTCTATCTTCATAATCTTCCACGAGGTTTCAAGAGTGGTTGGATATCAACTTATTTTGAGTCTGAATGACCATTTTTATGCCTAACACATACCAGTAGTGCAAGATTAGTCTCATCCGACATCTTTTCAACTAGACATGAAATCGAGCAAAAGCCTCATAGCTGAGTCAGTGTCGAGGTCCAGCTGCATTGGGCATGTATGCCCAGATTTGAATGTTTCTCAAAAACTCTTGGTGTCAATATTTCCTTCGTCCGAGGTTTGATTTGTTGTCATGAACACTACTTGAGCTTTAAAGTCGGCTCCCAAGGACGATCTCCGTATGTCCAACGTTTTCGGAGGTGTAGTGTTGATGTATCCTTGATGACGTGCCTCCACTTTTGACCTCGCTTAGGTCCGAGGACCGTTCCGAAGCTGTAGCTCATGCACGAATCTGGAAGGTACACATGCCGAGCTACCCCTCCCAGCGGCTTTGAAGCTACCAGGTTCATGACGTGCGTTTATCTCCGGAGAAGGAAGCTTTATCAGACGTGTTGGAGTAACTCCAATTGTGACATTACCGTTGATCATCCATTTGTGCTCAAAGATACCCAATACCTTCTTTGGCTTTGGGAAGTGCCTCAACATTCACAATGTCCACATCAAGCTGGCAAGACATCGCTAAACAAAAGCGCGACTCCATTTTCGCCGCTATACCGTCTGATTGGAAGATTCAAGATCCACCATCTGTCTCTTCACAGCCCGATGTGACCACATACATCGAGCAATTTTTGTCCAAAGAAGAGCTGTACATCACAGCATCCAGCGCCGACCAGATCGCATCAAGAGTAGGATCGGGAGAATGGACAGCCGAAACTGTTACACGCGCATTCTGCCATCGCGCAGCACTCGCACATCAACTCCTGCATTGCTTGCACGAGATCTTCTTCGATGCTGCGATTGAAGACGCGAAGGCATTGGACAAGTACTTTGCTGAGCACAAGCGAACGAAAGGACTGTTACATGGTGTGCCAATCTCGCTCAAAGATCAGTTCCATGTCAAAGGTGTTGAAACGAGCATGGGGTACGTTGGCTGGATTGGGACGTTCGAGGGAAAGAAGGGCACCGGGAAAGAAAAGGTGTACGAGAGCGAGATGGTGACGACGTTGAGAAATGCTGGAGCTGTGTTGTATTGCAAGACGAGTGTGCCACATACTCTTATGAGTGGAGAGACGGTCAACAACATCATCGGTTACACGCTCAATCCGAAGAACAGGCGATTGACCGCTGGTGGAAGTTCAGGTGGAGAAGGCGCTCTCATCGGTATTCGAGGCTGTATGTCTTCCACTTTTCTCGTTTGAAGATTATCCTAACCCATTTCGCAGCACCACTTGGCCTCGGAACTGACATTGGCGGCTCCATCCGCATTCCTGCAGCCTTCAATGGTTTGTACGGTCTGCGTCCGTCAACAGGCCGTCTGCCGTACCACGGCATGGCGAACTCGATGGATGGCCAGAACAGTATTCTGTCAGTGGTTGGCCCGCTTGCAACAAATGCCGCATCTTTGCGCCTCATCACCCAAGCGTTTCTTGACCAAAAGCCGTGGCTGGTAGATCCTATGGTGCATGAAATACCATGGCGGTATGAGCACGAGAACTCGATCAACGAGAACATCCACGATGGTCGAGGAATGGAGAAGCGTGGCGGAAAATTATCCTTCGGCGTGCTGAAGATAGACGGTGTTGTGAACCCAATGCCTCCAGTGCGTCGCGCAGTGGAAACTCTCGTAGCAGCGCTGGAGAAAGCAGGACACGAAGTCATCGAATGGACGCCACCTTCTCATAAGACTCTCACTGATGCAGGCTTCAAATCGTGGATCTTCGACGCCGGTAACGATGTCAAAGGTGCTTTCGCACTCTCCGGAGAACCGATGGCGGATCAAGTCAAGTTCTACGAGACATTAGATACCGAGTTCAAGGCTTCTGAGATTGCAGCTACGAACGTTGAGCTACGGACGCTCAAGAAGGAGCATATGGATTATTGGAATAGCACAAAAGATAAGACGAGCACTGGACGGCCTGTAGATGGTGTCATATGCCCGTTAGCACCGTTCCCAGCGGCGCGGCCAGGGAAGTATACTTACTATGGCTATTCGACGTGGGTGAACGTCCTCGACTACACGAGCGTTGTGGTGCCGGTCACGAATGTCGATAAGGCGGTTGATGTGCGAGATGAGGGTTACGAGGCGCTCAGCGATCAGGATAAGCAGATACAAGGTGACTGTGAGTACCACCAATATATCCAACGAGAAGCAGGCTTGGAAATAATGGCAACTGACATGGTTTTAGACGATCCAGAGGTTTACGACGGCTCGCATGTCAGCCTGCAGATTGTTGGAAGAAGATTACAGGAGGAGAAGATGCTGGCGGTTGCGGAGTATGTCGAGAAGTTGTTGAGCAAACAGTAGTAGAAAGAAACGGCTAGAGTGATGCAAGACTTGTTGGATACTAAGAATCAACAAGCATGGTTATTGGATGTTATCGTAGATCTATGGCCGTGCAAGCTTCCACAATCTTGTGATTTTATATCTAAGGTATATATCGGAACTTCACAGTGCTAAAGTTCAGTGCCAATATGCTTTCGACGGTTTCCTGCTGCTGATAGTTCATATCCTGCGGGCAGATGACCTCAAACGTCACCCAGACTGCCCCGTAATCATCACCCGCTCGAAATAAGGAAAAGGAAGGTGGTGGCTCCAAGCATTTCGCCCATGTTGGATCCTCCTGAATGCTGGCGCGATGGTCGCTCTTGACGGACCGTTTCATTTCAGCCACAATGAATCCATGCTTCCCCACTCTGAACATGTGCAATGGATTTGTCATACCCACACCAGACAGTTCGCATTTTCGCCCACTACAGGTCTGGTAACTCCGCGTCCAGCCGCAAAAGGCTTCGCACAGAGTTATGGTCATAAGATAGCACTCGCTCATGCTGACTACGTGGAATGGTGGTTTCGTCTAAATCCATTAGTATGACTGTGTTCTTCGACCACGCGAAATATCCTCACCACAAGGATTCTGAATATGACATCACTCTTGAGGTCCATCGTCTGGTTTCCCAAGCCAATACATCTGATCATATAGCCAGAAGGAGTGCCATCAGCGATTTCGAGCTCAACTTCCTCCTCTACTATGACTGGTTCGCTAGTAGAGCTTGTTTGTATATACCGGAGAACGATAAGACTCTTTGCAGCCCGCTGGCATGGCCTCTTGAAATCGTGATCAAGATCGAACACATGAGCTTCACATTTGAGGGTTTTTCGGGGACAATTAACATTCCTACATCGTCCACATTAGCCTACAGTCGTCATGCTTGTCGCATACGTACTGGAGCCATGAGTCTCCACCTCGTGTTTCATTATACTCATTGGTCAATATGACTGGAGCAGTGTATACATGTAAGACCACCTGCCCATACATGATATATCGCCGCCTCTCATCATCAAACGTTGCAGGTAGTTCTTGGGTGGACGAAGCATCATCGAAGTATCCTGAATCGCATCTTACAGCGTCTCGAGTAGACATTGGCCTCTGCAGGTTGTGACTCTGCACGCTTTCGACATGGGCAAGGGACAGTTGGTCAGGTTCTTCCATTTCCAGCTCCTCGATCGGATCGTTATCAGCCTGGATCGCTTGGTGCATCATCTCCTGGATATCTCCCTGGACACGAAGATCCGTCATCCAGTCCGAGATCTCAATCCTAAGATCGGCATCTATTTCAGTGACGCCGTCTTGCAAAATCCCTTCCTCGATCAAGCCGTCCAGACCTCACATCGTCGTGAATTGAATCCAGTTTTGCCTTGATCTCGGCCAGGGCGGAACCATGAGTCTCAGTGTTCACTTCAATTCCATTGTTAGGTCTATACAGCAGTGACTACACAGGAGATGTTCATCGATAGGTCACTTCTTCCATCAGGCTCTCGAAGTTGTGCCGAAGCGACATCAGCGATTTTGGAAGTGCTGCCAGACTTAAGAGCCAAATTCTCATCCCTAGCAGTACCCCGGAAGCCCTCCGCTTGCCATGTACCTAATCTGCGTATATTGCTCCTGTGGGGCCAAGCACCTTACCCGAGAGCTTGTCTCGACGTATGCAGCAAATGCCGATGTCGCGACAATTGTCGAAACTCTTCACGATCAGGACGAATCTGAGAATACGTGAATGAGCGATGTATCATGAATCTATCCACTGTTTGCAATCTCTGTCAACTCCGTAACACCATGCCCACAATCCAATCAATGTATGAGTTCTACACCACCAGGAAGTTGCTCCAACCACTCTGTGCCACTCTTACCAATGTCTTCAACAACTTGCTGCGCCTTCTTACACTTCTTCGAATCCGCAGCAGACTGGATCTTGAGAACTTGGCAATTGGCGTTCACGCACTTGCCACTGGGCAGCGCATCCATGACCTTCTGCAGAGAGTCGTCCTTCCATCCAAAGAGGTAGTCGCCGTGTTGACCATAGCCCGTTTTTTCGTCGCGGTCAGCATCGCTTCTCTGGGGGCATGACACGATACTTACCTATCACCGAAGCTGTACACGAACGGCTGCTTGCCATTCCCATACTAAGCAGTATTATTGTACCGTCCAGTATCCCACATGATCTCATACATGACCTGCGAAATAGCAACAGGATGCGTGCTCGGGCAATTTGGAGTTCCAAGCCCACCACTGTTAGAGTACGCAACGTGACTCTAGCGATCGGGCGAATCAAGGTCCTTTCCATTCCAACATGAAAGAAAAATGACCGTCGCTCGGATACCATTGGAGCAATACTTGGTCGGCAGCTCAGCAGTATCCTTCGAGTCGCATGGTGCAAAGCCCTCGCCGTTTCCAAGACAGCGATGACAGATAGATGCCCGATTGGCTTTCTTGGACATGGGGTCGCCAGCGATCATACGCAAGCCAGGCTTGAAGGCAGTCATTTTGTTGTTCTTCGCGGGATATGGCATGTAGTAGACAGTCATTCCTCCATCTTGCTAGACCAGCATTGGTCATTTGGGGAACGCGCTGGAATATTCCGTTCTCGGGGGACTTGAATTAGAGAGAGGCAGTCCAGTAGTTGCTGAAGTCCTCCGAGTAGGTGCAAGTTGTGCACGTGGATAAGGATGATGGGTCATACTTGGCTGGCTCCATCTGGTGAGGCTAGTGGAAGTCCTCAGATTGAGGCAGGAAGTCTGACCGTAAGGTTGAAAGAGTTTCCAGCGATGATCTGGTGGGTGTGAGGTGCTGGATTCTGCCCGGGCGTGACGAGGGGATCGGCTCGCTCGACGGTGAGTTGCGAGCAAGCAAAGCGAAGCATGTTCTGTGCGGACACAGCCTGGCCCAAAGCTGCCCCAGCGGCGAGTGTTGTGAGAATCACGATGAAGAACTTGGTTTGATTGTTGGAGTCGAGTTTCAACAGGTCGAGGTGCCAACGAGCAACATGCAAGTATCCGTTCTTATGCAAAAGGCTCGGCATTGCGCGTCTTGTGGTGTCAAAGGCTCAATCAAGGTGCGGTGTGGGGTCAAAAGTACGGTTCAATGGTGTTGCTCGCGACTTGATGGTCAATTTCGAGGGTCGCGGTGATTTGCTGTCTTCTGTGTTCGGCGATTGAAGATTGAGTGCCAGAGGTAACACCCGGCAACATTCGCCACGTGCTAGATTGTGAGGCAACTCGCTTCGATGACAGAGTTGAAGAGTCTCGTGTAACCTACCCTGCTAGATAGAGGCATACCGGGTGTACGTGGGCCATAAGCTGCGAGCTCGATCGGCAGTCCCGATGGAGCCGCGTCGAAATACACATTGCGAACAGTATGGTGCCCACTGCAACAGACATCTTAGTCTCTCTGTGCTCGAACTCTCGGTCTCGAGCCTCTTCGGATCCTTTTGCTGAAGATGTGGTCGATGGTCTTCCTCTTTCACGTGACCGTGGAGGCAAGGACATTTCGGCCTCGCCACTATGGATAGCTGGTCGACACAGCTGCAACCCCACCTTAGACCGCCGTCGTTGACCAAAGCGCAAACCTGAGAACTCTGACAACATGTCGCAGTTCGAGACAGAAGCTTCTGTGCCCGTGTGTGGCTTGAGTGGACAGAGAGCCGGGGGTGCGAATGCCTCTGCAACCACACCACTAAATGTCTTTGCGAGTGAATGCGAATATATCAGTAGTTACTGAAGGGACCAAAGCTGCTTGCATATCAGCAGGTCAAAATAGACCTTTTGCTATTATGTTACTCACTTCAATGGTGCCTGCCCGACCAGGCACAATTGTGCCATCCAGACAACAATATGACCTCACCTACAGCCGCGACTTCCAAAATTCCATGATGGCTTCTTCGCAGCAGTTCCCACCAACGACGAAGCAGTAACCGCATGCTACATCACTCTCGCTACTCCTCTTCGTCTCGTAAGCAACACCTTAACCGTCGTGTATCGATCAGCGTACGAATACCTCAACAGCAGCCCCTCTAGTGACAGGGAACATGACAGCACCGCCTATCAAGAACATATCATCCGCAACAAGCGGTAAGCATGAGACTGCTAAGCATTGGCTGCAGCGATGCCTCCGCAAACAACCTTCCGTCCAGCCGACCGACCATACGGGAAGCGGTGGATTGCGCGACCGCCAGTATGTCCAGCGGCCTCAAACAGCGCCCTCTATCGGCACTGCGATAGATGCCTTCACTGCTCCGGCCATGCTAGCGGTTCCGACAGATCCCATCAACATACAAACACCAGTGTGTAGCGTCTCCCTCCAGCGGTCAGACTCTGGCGTCGTCCGAGACGTCAACGCGTGGCTCGATGCAAGCATGAGTACGCCTTCACCTCCGCTCATGGCTGGGCTCACTTATTGGAGAACAACTACCGATCCCAACGCAAAAGATTCTATAGGCATGCAACATGCTATCCCGATTGCGCGGAGACCGGATATCGTTCGGCCAGCCACGTCCCAAGCTCGGCAAGTGAAGCCAGGTCGCACGCGAGGGAAGAAAATTGTTGTTCGAATGCCTTCGCTAGCACACAACAAATTGGAGTACAACACGGCTCGGAAGCAGATCAACCGGCGCTCCAAGTCAGTACCCGTCTTCGCCATACCATACGAAGAGACGCAGCCAGGTGCCCCACCCGCGCTCATGACACAATCCCGATCATTCCTCAGCTCTACAACGCGCGAGATCGCCGAGGCCGGTAGCAAACACAGTAGTGGGCAGTCAAGCGACGTACCCTTGTTGGAGCGGTCGCAATCTCGATTCGACAGCCAAGGCAGTTCGAGTTTGAGGACAAGTGATGGATCGGGGAGCATCGAGCAACGTATGCACGCATTCTTTTTGCGGAGCTCAAAGAGCGGGGACAGTACGCGATCGTCTGGTGCAGCTGCCCGAGTCACCCGAGAGAATTCCATGGGCGAGATGTCCGAGGCGCCAACTTACTCCTCTGGCCAGATACCACCGTCCTATCATTCCCGACCAGCCTCAGTGCTCACTACCTCCTCTTTCGGATGCATCGATGGCATGAACGATGAACAGCGACAGATCAGCCAGCACCGAGCGGCTCTTCAGCGTTCGATGAAGGGGAAGATCAAAAGATTTGCGCAGAACTTTACCACCTGAGTACCATGTCCGATGCAGGGATGACCGAACTGCGAAGAACAATATTACGCTGAGAACGAGACATGATACTAGATATACGAGACCACGAGATATGCTGATATAATAGCGCAACCATTTTGCAGAGCATAACTTCGTGGAGGCGAAGGGTGAAAGCCATCGGCCGGAAGATATTGAGCTTCAAGGGGGATCCGTGGCTACATTTGAGCCACGGGATGATGAGGGGAACATGGGCAAATTAAGAGATGAGCAGGCAGCATCGGATATATGGAAGACACGCTATGGGAAAATAAGCATGTATACTCAAGTCAAATGAAGCAGCTATTGGTGCAAATCCGAGGGCAAGGTTGTCAAGACCTGAACATTGTGATGGTGTGATGAAAGAGACGTTGCGCTTGTGTGACGTGCGGGCCGCGGTCAGCGGAAAGCGTCGCGGCTGCAGCTCGGGCGCTCACCGCCTGCTCTTTCTGATGATTTGGCGATGCACCTCCACCATGTCCACCTCATGTCATTGGGCCCAACGTGGCATGCACTGTACCACCGCCCATCGCTCCAACGCCCGCAATTGAGCCCCATGGCCGCCTGCTGAAGCCGCTGCCAGCGCAACGAGACTCACGCGAGCCCTCTGCCCCCCAAATCACGACTCGTTGATCACCAGCGCTTTCTGCAGACGCGCCAGCCAAACAGCGGCCCACAAGGACATCTAACACACACGCAGCTCAGCCGTACGGCCAAAAGTAAGCATGGCTTCTGCCGACGATGCTCATTCGCGGCCCAAACGGCCCACCGCCATGCAAAGACAGTCGTCCTCGCAGTCGCACATTTCGCAGTCGCCGTCCGAGAGCCATCAGAAATCCGCCCACCATAAAGCCCAGCGCCATCATGTCGTCGGCCAGCGCGTGCAGAGGAACGCATCCTTTGGCAAGAATCTGAACAAGCTCAACAAGGCGGCCCAACAAGTGCAGCAGGCCCAACACGCGGCAGAGAAAGAGGCGCGACATCACCGACGCTCGCAGTCTGGGAACTCGGTCTCCGCTCCCAGCAGCCCCCGCCCAAGCTTCAAGCGCAATGCCTCGTCAGGCGGCATTGTGAGAGCAACTAACCAGGCAAACACACAGGCTCATCTGCGCAAGAACCACTCCAGCGGGCATCTTGTAGGAAAGGGCCAGGTAAAGCACGCGCTCAAGTCATCTCGAAGCGAGGTAGCACCACCAAAGAAGTCACTCGCGCATCCGCGGTCGCGACAGGCCTCGCCAGAAGCCCACCCAAGTGTGCACTTTGACGTAGGTGACGAGGAAGAGGTTGGTGACGACGGCTGGACAGAGGAGAGCGCCTCGCAGTCGCCCACAACCACGCGTTCAAATACACGTTCCAACTCAGTCATCCTGGACGCGCAGCACAAGTTGGCAGAGAGGAACATGGAGAACAATAGAGGCGAGCTTTCTCAGGCCAGTGCAAATCGTGCGCCGCCTTCAGAAGCAACAAATACATTACCAGACCGCTCGCGCGCTGCACCCTCGAAGAATGGAGGAAGCGCACACCACTCACGTCCTCCTGACGCGGACATGATCACCTCACGTCTCCTCCAGCGCAGCGCCTCTCACACCGTCCCACCCCAAACCACGTCCATTGCTGCTTCTGTTGGCACTTCCGAACGCAACCCTACACTGCTGAGCTATAGCGCTGGGTCCACTTTGGTAGACACTCCAGGGAAGGACTTGGTGTCGCGCTTCATGGACGGAGACGGATCAGCGGGCACGCCTCACGACGGCGCATACATGGCTTCGAGCAAGTCGTCGAAGTCAGAGGGCGGTGAGCTCAGTCAGAGCAAGCGAAACAAGTCGATGCCCAACGTCGGCGGAGCAGAAACACCAAATCGAACACCATCTCGCTCAGGCGCAACGACACCATCCAACTTGCCGCCTTCGCGCACTCAGCAGAAACTCATGCTGCAGCGCGCCTCGTCCAATATTGAGCCACAGAAACTGGTACCGGTCACCTTGCCCCGGACTGGAGGTCCAACATTTCTTCAATCTGGCATTCACTACAATGCGAATGGTGAAGGACGCCTCGACCCGCGCTTGCAACAGCAGTTCAACCACGTCTCTGTCGAGTACAAAGTCGTGCGACGGTACCGCAACCCGCTCGCGGACTCAGTGTTGCGCATACAGCAAATGCCTGGCATGTCGCGCAAGACGCGCATCTCCAAGGCGGCAAGTTCCAATGGGTCTGCGCACGGGTCCAGCAGTCTGAGCACAAGTTTCAACGAGGCGGGGATCGAAACCGATGGGGCAAGCTCACGGAGGTCTGCACGAGTAGGCTTTGACGGAGGGCACAGTCGCCCCAGGAGTAGGCGCGGTGATGGTGACGTTGAAGGCAGACAGAGTTTTGAGAGCGACCACGCTCAGGACCGCAACGAGGCTGATGAGATATGCCGCCGCCTATGGGAGAGCGCCGAGATCATGGAGGCAGATTGAAGTCGAAGTCGTTCAGATCTTTGTGAAACCGATGAATCGAAACACAGGCGCCAACTCCAGGCGCTTGACAAACATGCTTGGGAACTGTTTGCAGGTACGTGCATCTGCTTCAGGCCCATCCTCCGCCTTACAAAGGGTATTTGGAAGGGAGACCGCCTGCTCGTCGTCGCAATGTCATTGCGGCGCGAGGCACGGTCGCTACTCCACAAAAGGGGGTTCAGCCTCGCGATGGTCTCAAGTCCTTGCACGGGGTACAGATACGAGGCGTCGCGACGGACACCAGGCTAGTTCACGATGTGTTGAGCTACGACTGACTCTGCGCGTTCTAGGACGTGGACGATTAATAAGTTGTGCGCTTTGCGAATTTGGCACAACGGTTGCTTTGGGATTTGGTTGGGGATGGGGCGAGATTGCGCGTTTTGTAGGCGAAAGCACTCGCTTTACGAGCGATCAGATACCGAGGAGTGTTCTTGAGCGCAAGGCTTGTTGTCATTTGGGGCAAATGGAGGTTTCTGTGCCTCGATGATGGCGAGGCTGCTCACAGGACTGTGCTGGCGGTTGCGAGAAATGAGGTGCGATAATAAGAGGCTGGGGGCTGGAGTATAGCCAATCATAGCCACGCCGCTTGGCTGGAGTAATGGTAATTTTATTTCTTCAGGCCTGCTGTTGGCGTGACCAACATGGTTCGTTTTCGTGTGTCATACATCGTGAGAAGGAAGGTAATGAGTTTAGTAGGCCAAGAAGCCAATTGCGCCATCCATCTCCCTGTGCTTGCACATTGCCGGTCTGCGAAGGTGGGTGGGGACGAAGGTTGGCCTCGCAGACTTCAAGTGGACAAAAGCAGCACGTCTTCATGTAAAGGTCATCGTAGTGTGAAGAACTTGACGAGCCAAGAGGTCAACGGCGCGATGCAGGTCGCTGTTGTTCCTGCATGCTCGCGTGCTACTGTCAGTCCGTCACTGAACCAAGACATGTCACTGGACAATCGACTGCTGTTGACTCTCAACGCCTTCCCCCACACATTCTAGACTACCGCAGCGTTGTCCACGCAAGCACGCAAAGTCTTTACAGAATTCTCTACGGATGCCTCTCGGTATTCTACAGTCATGCCCGGCTCTCTTGCCGATTCTCCATGTTTAGACACCCGCCCGCTCAGTGGCTGCGACTTGTCTCGTCAGACGCCAATGCGCTGCAACGCTGCTTTCGCAGCACCACGTTGTCGCCCACCCATGGGTCCGAGTCCAAGTCTGCACAACGAGTGGCTCTCGAGAAATGAGGTGCGAGTGCGGCGACAAACGAGGTTCCACGGATACAACGTGGTGCACGCTGGCGGACTCATTCGCTGGCTCTAGTCACGTTTTGCGCTCGTGCGCGCCCAGAGACGTCGGCAAGGCGTCGCTCAGGTACCAGGCACGGCCGGCGGCCCCAGGCGCGACGATTCGCTGAGCAGGTTTCATTGTGACCGAGCGCAGGCTGTGACGGTGGAACAACCCGAGTGTGAGAAGGGCTGGGATCAAGTTTGGTATTGCGTGTATCAGAGTGATGCGCTGCGCTGTCTAGATTGAGTGCATTCCCATGGCTGTCGTGGGGATCTGGATGGATGCGATGATGAAGATGACCTCATCCACCATCAGCAGCGTTGAATGTTGACCTGGCTGGGTGGGTCCCGGACGGCTACCAAGGCAGGTGCGATGCAGAGATTTGCCGTGCGTGCAGTCGATCCCGCTGTGCCTGGCAGGAATCCCGGGCAGGCTCTGAGGACGGCGCTAGCAGCTGGGTCCTGCAGTAGCGCCGTGTCGTGGGCCGAAATTGGCCAGGGTCTGGGAAATTGCGCCTCATAAGAATGGTAGGAGCCCCCCGGAACCAACCCGCCGTTGTTTCCCTTCCAAAACGCTCGCACGTCCAACCCACACGCTCTTTAAGCATACACCATTACCCTCAGGCAGAGCCAAGCTCATCACACTCTTTGTTGCATTGTCAACGACAACGCTCTCTCCAAGCCAACGACCATCCATTCACTACACAATCATTTCAAACGCGCTCGCGCAATATAAATCACTCTCTTAGCACCCACACGAAACACGAGACCTGTCTCAGACCGTCTCGCGACCTCGACATACCTCACTCGCACGTTAAGACTACTCGACTCGACGGTCACTTTTGCGCAATCGCACATCATCACTTCAGTCGCATAACCCAACAACATCACCTCAGCAAGCCCGACAACATGCGCTCCTTCCAGCAGGTCGTCTTCTTCCTCTGCGCGCTCCTCGCGTGCGCCTTCGCCCAGGAGTTTGAGGCTTACGATGCCACCGTCTATATCACGTCGACTGTCTACCGCGTCAACACCGTCACCAAGTCTGGCTCTGCTCCTTCTAGCGCCGCGAACCTCACCTCGACCATTCCTGCCGTCCACCCAACGTCCTACGTTGTCGTCAGCAGCCTTAAGCCCAATGGCACCGTCTACTCCACCGGCACCGTCAAGCCTACCGGCAGTGGCGCGAAGCCCAGCGCGCCTCAATTCACGGGCGCCGCGTCTGCGCTTGCCATCAACGCGTACGTCGCAGCATTCGCTGCCGGCGTTGGCTATCTCCTCCTTTGAGACGCGCTCTGAGTCGCACCGAAGCCTCCAGCTTCTTGCATCATCGACTAATGCTCGTCTTTGATTCCAACCCGCCATATGCCCGAAGCGCCTGGCCTAGGCACACTGCGCTCTCAGCCTTCTCACGATCACGAGGTTCCACATCTGCATGATACCCTTCATCTGTTGCTATTTAGCCCTTTTTTGTCTTTACCCTTGTTACCCCCTTCACTTCGACCACCCCTTTGTTAGTCCGGATACTACCATTGTAATTCCCTTCTCATTGTTCGATACGATTGACGAATGTGGATGCATTGGATTTGGCTTCTTGGTCTATAACACTTTCCTTTTCGAGTATCGTAGTCGTCGCTTGACGCACCATGTACTCACCTACCTACCATACCCCTATGTTGGTTGGATTGGTCGACGCGCACAACGGACGCTGCTTTGCAGCTTACACACAACTGCACAACTGGCAATTTATCACTGGAGGCATGGATCCCATGTGCCTGAGGCACCCTCCTTTCCCTTCCGCAGCATCACGACAACTGCATTCTTCTCTGGTGGAGCTGGAGTTTGGAGATACCCCCTTTTGACTTTTTGGATTCACACGGAGAGAGCTTGGATGGATTTGTGGAGATTTATCGTCCCATTGCGATATGGGTTTAGTTTGGGGAGTGGAGAAGAAGAAAGCTATCGACCAGCATGTGTTGCGATGTTCAAGGACATGTTGCAGCATGATTATATCCGCCTGGTTCGCCTGGTACAGGCTGTAGCTACACAATCAATGCGAAAGTACCTATAAACACCTGTTCGCATGAACTCGCACCACCCGTGACCTTGGGTACCTCGCGACGCGATCGTGCAGCGCAATACAATCCCCTTACCCCAGTATTGTGTCGCAAGCCACTGTGAACAAAGCCATCCAGTCGCACAAACCCACATTCCTCAGACACACAAAGTCCCCCCCCCCCCCCCCCCCCATTTCACAGAACAAATACAACCTCGACACACAATGACTCTCCTTTTGCATGCGACACAATGACATTCATCACGATCCTCGATTCATTGACTCCTTGGTGTTGCTGATCCAAGCGTCCAGACCCCGAACTTGTTCCTGACTAGTTGGTACACCGTAGTTGAGATCGGCAAAATAAACCATTGGAATTGCTCGGCCAACAGCAGCCCATGGCCGCAATTACCATTTTAGGCATCTGAACAAAGAAAAGTCAATCTGTCGCATTTCCGCTGTCATCATCGAATCGAAAACGAGAGATCGAGGATTGCGAATCTCGGCAAACGTATGTGTGGTTGACAGACGTTTCCAAATTGCAAGCCGAATCTCCCCTATGGCACGCCAAATCATCGGAACTAGGCTTTCTTTCCGCTGCAACTTCGGTGTTCGGCAACAGCGTGTTAGGGTCGGGGTTGCATGTGTCATTGCACTTTACCAAACCGTGGTCTGCTTCCTATCGGTAGAAGTGCGGGCTGTACAAGTGTGTAATTAAGGTGAAGTTCGAGAAAGTACGTGAACCATGGTTCTCTCCCTTCCACCCCGCTCATCTCAGCGCCCTTACCGAACGGCACTTTGCCACGAGACGCGCACGCCTGTCCGGGCCGACATGTCAGATTGTTTGCGCACTGGCAAAAGTTCGGTAGTCGTCGAGAACTCTGGAAAGGATTTCGGTTGTCGCCGTGTTGAAAAGTTGGAGCAATTTGTCGTATTGAAGCGAGATGAGGCTGCGATGTCGAAAGAGAAGGAGCGACAGGGGAGCACGGCAGCTAATGCAGGTACGAGTGCCGAGTAAGATGAGGCTCCAGACTGCATGGGGATGTTTGGCCGTTGCGAGGCGCGCGAGTTGCGCTGGAGATCCACTTGTAAATTGATGTGCGTTGCTGGTAGCAAGTTGTGTTGATTTAAATAGGTAGTCGAGCGCGTTTATGATTGAAGACAGGGAAAGATGTCTGTAGCGCGCACGCTTCGTGTTGCTTCGACGTGTGGCTTCCAGGCAGTAAGTATGGGCGTCATTGGCAGGGAAGATGTCGTTCTCTTACACGCACCACCGATCGCGACACCTTTTGCACTTCATCTCTAAATTGGTCTCCTGTCGACGATGATCTCATGTTTGCATCCCCGAACTACGTCCCTTTACATGTCCCCACCAGGCTCCCTTCGAACGAAGTCTTAAAGCTTGCCATGCCGACCTTCGAAAGCTCACTGTCTACTTTCTAGGGAGCACTCATATCTTCTCACAGCTTTTACGTCAAACTCCTCCCCATTGCAAGCCTTCCTACACATGGGCCGAAACGCATTCACACCACGCGAAAATTGCCCTCGGTAGCGACTAGTCGCAATCTAGCTTCTCCTTTTGGCGACTTGCGATTACCTGAAGCCGAAAGCAGTAACGGTTTTATTCGAAGGCATGTGGTGTTGGTGTACGATTAGTGGCAACCATCACAACGACTTCGCAAGCAACCTTCGCAAGGCGGACCCCAAGCTGTTCGTGAAGCTGTACACGGGTCTTGTACCTTCTACGGCCGTTTGCAAAGCGTGCCATATGCTAAACACATCGCCGCACAGCGACGAGCAGATGCTCATTGCGCCGATGGCTCAAGAGTCAAGATGACATTCTCTCTGCCATCATGAGTATCATTGCCGACTTACCTGCACCAGGTCCAGCAATAATTCGTGATCGCTTAGGTCCGCGAACACCAACTCTTTGATCAACTCTACACCTTGATCAAGTGGGACAATCAAGATGTGCTAGCTACAGCAGTGTACTAGTTGTACAGTTTACCTTGCGCTACAGTAGTTTCACAGTTTTACTCTGTTGTGGTGGAGGTATAGCTCCTCATAGCTTGGATTACCTCAGCGATCACGGTATATTGCTGTACCTGGTGCCTGAGCCATACTCGTTACCTAATCCTGTATGCAAGAGTAGTTAGAGCACTGGGCTAGAACCGTTACGAGAAGAATGTATATAATTTACGAGACTTTTTACACATCATTCGGTTCTTGCCGTCTTGTGTAGTGGGTAGAAGGTTGGACGGCGGCTCTTGGCGCGTGGCGGTTGCCTGATTTCGGTAGCTTTTCTGAGCAACCTCGACTATATGAATTTCAAGTCAACCTCGGACTTCATTATTCTACCATCACTCCGGTTTACTCATCTTCCATTATGGATCTTGAACATTTCCAGCACACCGAGCCTCGATGCTCCATCCAGGATCTCTCAGCTGAGCTGGTGCTCATGATCATGGATTACCTCCCTTTTCAATCGCACCTCGACCTTGCTTGCACTTGCAAACGACTCACTATCGCTTCCCAAGGTGTAATTGAACGACATCAAGACTCTTACAGCAAGTACCGGGTTGCTTCTGATCTGGACCCATCCACTGTTCCTCTACTGTTACGAAGTGCATCCGGGCATGGGGATCCCATACCAGCATGGCACGTGCGATCTTTTGAAGTCTGGAAAGATCGAACAACATGGTCTGAATGGCAGACGTTCGATCTTCATACACCGCTGATCGCTGGACGGGACAGCAAACCTTCCCCATTTCGAGTGTCAAAGGAAGATGCGAGACGGTACTTGTATTGGCTTGAGGAACAGTTGGGTGAGGATCTTGACTTTGAGCTCGTTCAAGAGCTCCTTACCCAGGTCGAGAGCGGTCACGATGGCGTGCTGAAGGCTCTACTCTTCGCGAAACTTTCGCGTCTTGAAGACTTGAAAATCGTGACGCGCTCGCAGGAAGCAGGCTCTTCTCTCACTTCCTTGAGGATACTCATATCCAAGTGCATCCAGAAGGAAGGGTCCTGCGACAGCGATAGCGATGGCGATGGCGATGGTGATAGCAATGACGCTGATGACGAGGACAATGAGGAATATTGCGGCAGTGAGGGCGGGTCCGATGGAAACAATGACAGTGACAACGCCGGACACCAAAACAGCGAGTCCGAAGGCGTTCGTAAGCTAGACAAGATTGAAAGGTACTCGACAACTGCTACTGCGCCCTGGCCAATGGGATTTTGCAGCATCCAGAAAGTGGCTGTGGGAGTGACTTCCGGAACCTGGATGGACGACAACCGCGATGAAGAACCTTCAACATTCCTATTCTCCTGTCTCCTTCGACTGCCTTCGCTTAACAGCATCTACTTCAACAAACTTCGTGCATACATGGACTGCGATGACATGGGATCGGACCAAGAAGAAGAAGAATGCAACTACGAGATGTTACCGAAAGGTTGCTCTTCCGTCAAACACATCTTTTTGCATGGTTGCAGTGGATCTCTCGGCGAGGAGGAAGACGATCTGTGGAAAGCGCCACGGGAACTCTTGACCGTGTCGTTGCGACACGATGGTCCCGAGGAGTTTGATGGCTCGACTGGGACGGCTAACGCGCTTGCACGCGTGCAGAAGGATTCTCTGCAGAGCCTGATGTGGTACGGCTATACTGGCCACTATGGTAGCCGCAACATCATAGGTGACCACTGCGCTATCCTTGACAATGAAGAATTCGACCGCTACAAACGACTTCCAGCCATGAAGCAGATGTCCGCATCTGTGTACGACATCGATTTGTGTATGGAACATGCAGGCTTGTATCCTCGTCTTCGATTTGATCCCCAGGAAGGCCGGAACGACGATGACGATCAAGGCAATATCTACGACGAAGATGACCACGACGAATTCATCGTACGACGAGTGGCGACCATGTTCCCGCGGACAATGGAGACATTAGTCCTTTGGGACCACCCGGACGAGAGTTTGGCTCCGCTTCTCGAGCGCGGCATCATCAAGATGATCCAGGGCGGTCAGTACAAGAACCTTAAGTCAATCTTCCTGGAAGCCACAGAGAGAGCAACTGGAGGCGAGAAGAAGGAGAAATTGTGGTATCAAGACGCAACCGCGGCCGGAAAGACAGCCGGTGTGGACATTCACACGCTTACAAACCGAGAAGTCATGCAACACTCGATCGAGTTTGTGGAGGCATCGGATGAGTACGATCTGAAATCAGGTATTCATTCCGGTATTCGCCCCAGCGATTGGGTATTTGATCCTTATCTGGGCCGCAGAATACCTCCAGGCAGCAGGAATGCACAGTATGACGCGCTATGGGCGAGTCTGGAGTCCAGACTCGAAGTGTACCATGGAGTAGATTCCTGATTAAATTAGAGTTCAGCAAATACAATTACCTCTCCTATATTTCGCTTGGTGGCCGTTATTCCAGAACCAATCCCTCAAACTCCATCTCGCTCTTCCCGTGTACAGCTTCACCTCTCATGATTCCGTAAAGGAAAGTCTGACCCAGGAGCTTATAGGTCCCTTTCCCGGTCGGTCGGAAGACGAAGGGCATCTTGGCACCCTATGGCAGCCATACCTCATCCTGTATGCCCCGGGCTGAGAGGAAGACGGGTTGGTGTTGCGTTGAGCTTGTGTGAGTTGGTGACTTGTAGTTTCGGATAATGTAGTGGCAAAACTCATCGTATACATGTATATCCTTCCACTGTCACTCCTCCCGTCCTACTCCTTCCTCAACACCCTCCTCCACACCTCGACATCCCCACCCATCTTCACCAACTCCTTCTCCAACTCATCCGCCGCCTCCCCCAATTTTTCATCCCCACACCCCTCCAATGCATCCATAATAAACAACACACTCGTTGTCAAATCCGTCAACGCGGTCCGACTACACTGTCTCCAATTCCACAAACGACACGTAACACCCTCGTCATCGCACCACACCACCTCTCCCGGCTTCGGATGATCGACAACGTCCTCGCCGCCAGACTTGTTGATGAATTTCTCGTCGCCAGTTGCGCGAACTAAGAACGGTGCGCCGACGTATTTATCGAGATCTTCGCCGCCGAGGGGGATCTGGTACTTGGTTGAAACAGCGTTGTAAATGTCTGTTAGGCGGTTGATGCGTGGTAAACCAGCATCTACACGACTCAACAATGCCTCGACACTACTTTTCGTTTTCTTGGGCTTGGCGCCGAAGGACTTGTATGCTTCGCGCCATGCGACGACGTGCGGGATGTTGTTTAGCGGTGTTTGCGCGAGTGTTGCTTTGGCGATGGTCTCGGCGGAGGAGAGGAAGGCTTCACTTGCTGCGGTGCTGGGGCTGGCGGGGATGTTTGTTGCGACCATGAGGAGAGCGCGGTAATCTGGGCGGAGCTGGAAGACTTCGGGCGCGATGTGCGCTTTGTCGAGATATGTTGCGGAATCCTGCAATTGAGCCATACTTGGGGTGGCGAGAGAAGTGCGAAATCATTTGAGGTAAAAGGGAAAAGGGGGATGGAGAAAGTATGTTGGAGAGTAATTGACGGTGTGAGATTCGTATCGTGTAACGTAGTATGGAAGGCGCCTTACACTGAACATAATGCACGACGAACCCGAAACTTATGTTTACAATCCATCGCGCGCCCTGTCAGCTTGGTCAATGTCATCCTAAAAGAACTTGCGACGCCGTCGATGCAATTTTCGAACGTTTATTTGACAACAGGGCGTGAAATCTTTACTCGAAAAGAGAGGTCCGGCTCCTTCTCCGACAGATCGGAAGTGGGAACCGCCGAGATCTTGCCGTGGGCTTCTTTGCCACATTCGGACTCCGTACTTTCCTCTCACACTTACAACATCGTTCAAGGGCATCGCAAAACTGCCTTCCTGCTCCTTTATTTGCGTAGCTCATCTCAGAGAGCACAGGCATCGTTGGCACAGCACACGCTCACGAAAGTCGAGGAGAAGTGAAGGTTCTCCATTTCAGCTCACACAGAATCAAGTCATCAAATCAAAACAATGCTCCTACGCCAACCAACTCCGCTTGCACAACCTATCGCAATTCTTCAGTCTAGCCATCTTCATGTCCTGTCTCCAACAACACCCTCTCTTAATCTAACCTCATTCCTTGCCCAGCCCATAGAAGTCCGGCGGCATCTCGCCCGTCCACGCCTTCAACTTCTCCATCCTATATCTCTCAACTCTCCTCTGATTCTCCTCTTGCTCTTCCTTCCATATTCTCTCTCTGCGATGTTCCTCAAGCTCCGCGGGTGTCGCAGGTGGAGCGTCCGACCTCAGGTCTAGATGAGCTCCCGGAATCCCGCGCAGCCGGGGTGGACTTGTCGGCATATTTTCATGACGGTCACTTGGTACCCGGGACGGTCGGTACCAAGATGATGACTCGTCGCTTGAGCGCTCGGTGTCCGATTCGTAGTAGGTAGTGTCATAGCCGTAGTCCGTGTCAGGGCAGCAACCATGGGGCGGTGTCGTGCTTCCCCCATATTCCGAGTCTCGACGTGGTGGACTAAAGCATTACTTGTGAGGTGGTGTTTGAGTTGGACTTCGAGTTCCTATTCGCCTGGTTCCGCCTTGCGGGTCCTTCTGCTTGCGAATACTCTTGGATGTTATGGTTCTGTTGAGTTCTGCTGTCTTGCTTGGTAGCGGACTTTGACGGCTTAGTTGGTGTGTTCGACTGCATCGTGTGTGTTTTTCGCTGCTCTGACTTGCCTGACTGCATTGTGCGATTAATTGAGCTGCAGGATGAAATGACAGGATTGAAGGCTCGGGGATTCATACATATTCAAGATGTCTGCAGTGAGACTCTGCGTCATCTTTTAGACAACGCAATTGAGACTTTGCGTTAAGACACTTTGTTGCTAGACTTCTCGAACTCGGCAGGATCAAAAGACAATTCAGGACGAACGGCAACATTTTTGTCTTTACATTACTGCACGCATCGCCGCCTGATAACTGTGAGCACTGGTCATGTAACGTGAGAAAACGGAACGGCGCAGATACTCTTCACTTGGAAACTGAATCGAAAATAAATTCGTATTCATCACATACCATCCCATTCTATCTCAAGCACATCGACCCACCCACTACCCTTTCCCCTCCTCATCTCTTCAACCTCGCTCCTCACCACCTTTACATTGAATCGCCCGCCACTGAGTGCAAAGAGAACTACGCAGAGAGATAGCGTGGGCTCATTTATGCGTCGTCGTCGCTTTCGCAGGTTTCCATGACGACCTGCGATAAGTTATTGAGAAAATGCAAAAGGTTCTCGGTGACCACTACAATGTGCGGGCCCGTCTTGGAAGGAACTGAGGGGAATGTTGAGAAAGGCAGGCTGATCGGATGCTCGATTAATAGATAGTATAGAGTGCGAACATGTTAGTGATGCTCTCCTATCGTAGCGCAAATAAGGCGACAAAGTAGATGGCCTTCCTACACGATAGACCGGGTATATGCAAAAACAGAATATGCAATGAGAAGACTCAGGGTATAAACTACAAATCAGACAAAAAGAAAAGTCTGGTGGGTATCATCTGGCGCAACGTTCTTGCCGTGAGGCGATCCTCCTCTTTCTACTTCTTGTCGCCCTTGGATGGTGTTTTCTTTCCTCCTCTTGCTCTTTTGCTCGGCTTGGGGTGACGGTCGCGTCTGAGGGACAGGTGAATGATCACGACCCCATCCCATCATTCGCAACAAAACCCGCTGCAAGCCCCATATCCATCCTCAAAAATTGATCCTGATGATTCTCAATGCCTTCCATACCAGTCGCCATACTCATTCCGCCCGGCAAGCTCATCGCAGGGTGGTTCATGGCATGCGGGTCCATGAGCTGAACGCTTGGTCGACGACTACTCGCGGCAGAGTTCATGCGTGAGACATGCTGTACGTGCGGCGACATTTGCTGATGCTGGTGCGGCGAGAAGTTTTGGTTGCGGGACTGGTTCATGTGTTGGCGAGCGGCGGCCCATGCTTGTGCTTGAGCGTGGGCTTGGGCCTGTGCGTTGGCCTGAGCTTGGAGCTGTGCTTGAGCTTGGACTTGTGTGGCGTGTATTTGATTTTGCATGTGGGCTTGCATTTGCTGCGTTGGGTGGATAGGCGTCGGCTGGAGCGGCATGTGGCGTTGCTGCTGGTGCTGGTGCTGAGGTGGAAGTGGCTGATGGTGCGTCTCGTTCATCGAATGCTCTTCTGGTGGAGTGTGCTGGTTCAGATCAACGTCTTCGTCATCGTCGCCTTCTGCATCTAGCTGATCGCTGCATGGCTCGTCGACCACAGTAGGCGGAGCTGTGAAGGGTGTGGCTTCGACCTTGACTGGACTGCCCTGCCGTGGCTGATTGACCGCAACAAAGGGGTGCGATGGCAGGCTGGCCATGGAGCAGCTCCTTGTGCTCGCAGGACCACCAGGCAGGGCTTTTTGTGCAGCCATACCCAACTGAGTGGTCTTTGACTCCCTGATGACGCCCCTCCACTTCTCAATCAGGCGGTCATAGTCCCAATTGCGATAGTCCATGCCAAGTTTCCCAAGCTCTTTCGTCGTGTGGGCGCCCAGGTAGATGGTTATCGGCGAGACGTCGGTCGCGCCAGAAGTCCAGCGATTCGCCTTGAGATAGTCAATCTCTCTCCGCGCATTCTCCAGCTGGACCTCAGCCTCCCGCCGCCGATCGTCGGCACGAGCGTAGCATCGCAGCATCTCAATCTGCCAGTACTCCTGCCTTGTGCGCTCGCTCTGGTGCATCCAATGGTTGAAGGCATCTGCGATGTGGCAAAACAGCTTTTGTGGGTCAGGGTCGAAGAGGGGCGGTGTAGGGAGCGGCGAGTTGGCGGCTGAGGAAGCATTTGATGGTGCGCCAGACGGATAGACCTGGTTGATCTGCCGCTGCCGCTGCTGGGCCAACAATCTTTCGCGCACCTGCTTGTTCAGCGCATCGAGCTGCTTCTGCCCAGGCGGGGTTATGGACCACGACTCGGCGGTCGGGAAGGGCGTGGGCGAGAAGAGGGTTGACGGCGGAGGGAGAATGTGTAGGCAGAGCGAGGGGAAGTTGAGGGTGTAGGGGTCAAAATCGAAGAGCGCCGAGCCCGAAGCTTTGGTGCTGCAGGGGGTTGTTAGTGCTGTGCGACGTCTATGTAAGGGAAGAGAGACATACTTCGCTTCGCGCACGCTCTTCAGCAATTCTCTCAGTGCCAGCTCGGTCGCGCTTGCTGTCTCGGCCTCCTCGCCTGTCTTGAAGCGCTGTTCCAGGTCCGCCTTCTGCATCTGCCGCGACACGTCCCTTCTCACGTCGGGTGTTTTCGTGCCCAGCGCTCTCGAAGGCTGCCGCTTGCCATTGCTGCACCAGCTCACATCTTCAAACTGCGTCCGACTCTTCCCGACCCGCAGCTCCTCCTCGTCTTCGTTTTCAGGGCTCTGCTCCAGCATAGACGAGTCCTCGCTGGCCACGCTCGCCTTCTTGTTCACCGGCGTGTTAGATCCGCTGTCATCTTTCTTAGACAGCGACACGCTGCCTTTGGCCTGCCGCCGTGTAATGCCGCCACGCAGCTTCAGTATCTCTTCCACAATGTGTATGCCATCAGCCGTCTTTGGATTCTTTGATCGTATGTATAGGTCGAGATGCCGGCCCAAGCTGGACGAGGTGAAGGCCTGGCCGCAGAAAGGGCAATTCTTATCCTTTGCAGCCTTTACTTGGGGTCCTTCGGTGGTGGAGCGGGGCGTCGACGTCTCGGTATCGCCCATGATGCTGTTTCAAACACGCTCGAGCTCCGTTTCGGTACGCAAAGCTGTCAGATTCATGCACACCTGCAGAGCGGACTCCCGGCTACGGCATGATTATCGCGGAGAAGAAATGCTGTGCAAAAGGAGTGTGGTATGTCCTGCAAAGACACTGCAAAGGAACGTAAGCCAATTGCGGCTGCACGCAAAAGGAGCGATGCGGTTAACAATATTACTTGATGGCCGCTTGGCACAAAAGCTGCCCCTAACGAGGCGGGCTGGAGCTCAGGAGCTGCTTGTGATGCGCGCGCTCGTGTCGCGCGGTCATCTGTGCAATCGGCGGCGGGAGCGCTAGCCCGAGCGCCCTGTCAGACTTCAAGACGTCTGGCCGCGAACATCGCCGCCTCTCATCCAGTGCTTGTCAGCATCCATTTCGCATCTTACATACACTCGTATCTCCAACAGACTACGCTGACGTCTTTGCCTTGCCCAGCTTTACCGCCGTCCTGGCTGCAATTTCCTCGTATTGCTCCATGCCGCCGTCGAGCTTCTTGAGCTGCCCCTTGGTCAAGCGAAAAACGTTCCCTGGAGCTACCCCTGTCTCCTCATCCTCCGAGTTGCTGCTTCCTTCAGCCTCGTCTACATTGCCGCGAACCCCTGGCGCTAGCTTATATGGTGACTCTCCTTCCACTACTGTCCTGTTGATCTGTTAGTCTCCAAATGGTGTAGCGAAAGTCTATCAGCACTATTCTGGGAGGTGGGGCAGGTTGACGCGTGGTGATAGCGCGAGTGTGCTTCCGATGGGATGAAGACTGGACATACCTCATGAAGAACCTGTCGTGAGTAACTACTAACAGCGCGCCATCGTACTCTTTCAACGCAATCACGAGGCTCATGATTGTGTCCGAGTCCAAGTGGGTGGTCACCTCGTCGAGGATGAGCAGCTGAGGTGGCGGCCCTAACAACTTCGCAAGCGCAACCCTGACCTTCTGGCCTCCGGAAAGGAGGTTGAGTGGAACATTAGAGACTGTTTGGCCATTCAGGCCTAATCCACCAAGCAGCCCCCCAAGCGTCCTTCTCTTGTATCCCCGCTCCACTCACTTCCATGGTATGTTTCAGTGCCGTCAATTGAGGGTTCGAGGAGGCAATGGCCGAGATCTCCTCGACTGATTGCTGTGAGAAGCGCCCTATCCGCGCTCTTGCATGTCGCGTTCTCGTTCCCGATTTTGGCATTAGCCCTCCAGCGTCCTCATTGCCCATGATCAAGGAGACCAGCGTTGTTTTGCCGGAGCCATTGAGTCCAGCAAGTCCGATACGCGAGCCGGGGTGTATGGTGAGATCAATATCGGTTAAGATTGAGACCTTCCTCTTGCCAGGATACGCGAAGGACACTTTCTCCAGATTCACCAATGCACCAGAGAATCTCAAATCTGGCGGCTGCTGGGGGAATGACAACAGAGCGGGCGGATCAAAGTCGGGCACTTCAATCTCTGCACGGTTGTTGGTGTGGTAGCCAGCGAGATCGCGATTGAGTTTGAAGCGCCCGCCTTTGGGACCGACCGGTATGCCCATTCGTTCATCAAGCTTTTTCTTTCTCGCCGCAGCTTGCTTGAGCTTCTTTTCGTCGCCTTTGTCTTTGGCTGCCTTGATGTTGCCTGCAATTGACTTCTCGATGTGCTTCTTTTGCTTATCCTGCGCGTCTCTCATCTTGGTCAACCACTTCGCTTTCTTCCATCTTTCGCGCTCGTAGAGACTCAGGTTACCGCGGAATGTCTCCAGGACCTGGTTTCGCAATACAACAAGCTCTTCAGCTACTGCATCACCAAAGTCGCGATCGTGCGTAGTGATGAGCACAGTAGTGCCTTCAATGTTGTGGATATAGTCTTGCAGCCAAATGATGGAGGGCAGGTCGAGGAAAATGGTGGGTCCATCCAGAAGAAGCACGTCCGCGTATTGTGTGAGCGCGCAGGCCAGGTCACAGCGGGTTCTCCAACCTCCAGACAGCTTGGTGAAAGGCTGTCGATACGGTCTTCCTTGAATCCAAGACCTAGTAGCACGACTCGTGCTTTTGCCTCAGCTTCTGCAGCGTCCATGAGCTCGAGCGAGGCTTGAACGCTTGAGAGCATGTCAGCGGTTGCCTGTGTTTCTTCGCTCAGCTTCGTGGGGTCAACCTCGTGTTCCTCCTCTCCGAGCCGCAATCGAGACTCCTCAAAGCGCTCCTCGAGCCTGATCAGCTCCTTTCTCGCCTGCTTGCCTCGCGCTCCACTTCTCCGCTCCGCAATACGATGGCCTTCCTTCAATTGCAGCGTAAGGCGATCATGAGTGATCTGGCTATACGCCCGCACTGGTGCCATTGGGTCCGTGGAGCTCTCAATGGATTCACTCGAGATCCTGGCCTCTCGCGTGTATCGCTCCCGAACATGATCGCTCCGGATGACATGCTGCAGCACAGTCTCGTCTTTCAAACTCAACTTCTCGACTTCATCCCCGACTTCGGCTTCTCGCGTCTGGCCTAGTAGTAAGATGCGTGTGCTCCACGGGATACCAGGAATCAAGCCGTTACCCATGGCGTTCAGCAAAGTGGATTTGCCTGTGCCATTGCAGCCGACGAGTACGTAATGCCGTGCTTCGACCAGGTGAAGTTGGGTTCTTGACAGAAGCTCACGACTTGAGACTGAGATTGATAGGTCTTTGATCATGATCTAGGCACGTTGATGCTTGACTTGAGTTGCCTCGCGATATCCTGCACTTACCTCCTTGGAAGCAGGTGCATCCACAGCATCGAGTGCATATCGAGATTGCTGCGATGTCACCGTGATATGTCCGCCTCCTGGGTGCTCCTCAATCGCTGGAGCGGCATCTTTGTCTTTGCGCACCGTTTTCCTCGTTCTTGGTCTGTTTGTTCTTTGTGGTAGAGTGAACTTGTACTCGTAGCGAGAGTGTAGAAAAGCTTAAACTTGAATGCTTGAATTCTGTAGCCGCCAGATAGAAGTGCACGAAGTCCAGTGTTATATTCGAAGTGTTGTGATCCAAGGCGGCCAGTGTACCCAGCGCGAAACTGTGGAGTAAGGATTTCTACCACGCCAAGAACGGAGGTCACGATGAGTCGAACAAGGGAGATCTGATTGGCTGGGTGGAAGGCGACCGAGGCAACATGTCAATGCCTGATGGCAAACACGGTCTGTAGCGCAACTGACGTCGGCGTGGAGATCGACAATCGTCTTGCGTGGTTGTGAGGCTCATTCTGAGGACGATACAGTGAAACGTGACATGTGGTAAAGAGTGGAAGGAAGGTGGGAAGGAGGATTCTGTAAGCGCGCTAGTGGGCTGGACACAAACTCGCCTCGTGGCCTGTGTCGACTACATCGAATACTTGACTTCGCGCGAATGAATCCCCGCTCTACAATGTTCGAGAGAAGCACGAAATCAAAGTATCGGGCTCGCCTTCATCAGCCTCGCCTGGCTTCTCGGCTCCATGCAGTCACCAATCAGAGCTTCAGCCCTCAGCTGCGGCAGCGCTCTGGGTCCCGCCAAGCCACAACCTTTTCTCACGAAGCATCCAGACTTTTCGTTTTCTGTTGCAACCAGGTTCGTTGTCCCGCGTAGACGTCCTGTTCCTCATTTCCAATTGTCATGGTAGAGTGACGGTCCACCCAAGCAAGAATGGGTAGTGCCATACCTTGGAGGGCGCGGTGACACCATAGGGACGACGGAACCGAGTTTCCAGGTTGCTGTGCCTCAAAACATCAACCTTATGCAATGCTGTCGCACAACTGAGGCCCGGACGATGAGGATGTTGCATGCGGAGATATACAAGGAGCCAATCAACTACTTTCTGTTTCGGTTACGATGCATGTGGCTGACAATGGGACGAGAAACTTGTTTGCCACAGCGACTTTCAAGCTGAAAAGCAAAAGACATAAAGGTACTACAAGAGCGGGGTCATTTACGGCTGAGATGCTAAACATTATGAATCCTCAGCAGAGATGTCTCCGCTAGAACAAGATGGCCGTAGTGAAATTCCTCGTCCACCACCCAGGACTCGACTTGGGCAAGATTCTCAGCCTCTGGACACTTGCCCTTGCCCCTCTCATTGCCCACGCTGTAGCAGGCGTCCCGGAGCCAGGCTAACTTTGCGACGAGCCACCAAGCTGGATCGAGTATGCTGCATTCTGCAACCCAACATCAATTATCTAGCGCTACTTCACTATATTCGACCGCCACATTCGTGCCCAAAACTGGAACCGCTCAACTCTTGCCTCGTCTAACGCGCTTTCCTGAACGACAAATGGCTAGGATGGAGGTTAAGGTATGATATGGGAGGCGAGAAAGCATTGTGCAAGGCTGCCGCCTGCAAGTCACGCAGGGATGTTGTCGAAGTCGTTCGTGACCACTGTCATAGTGACTTTGCAGGGCGTGCAGGCTTCGTACGAATTGACGTCAATGGAGACGTTCAATAACAGCATCAATTTGGCTCTTGTGTTCCTGCCACCATCGCTGCTTGGTTTTGTGCGGCTTCTATCAGCTCTCTGGATCTCAGATGATTTCACGTACACCTACCACGGTACGAACTTCAATAACCAGGCTATGAGCCAGGGCATCACTTCGGCAAAAGCAGATTACCACGGACTGACAACCGTACCGTTGTCGAACGACGATATACTCCAGTGGAAGCCACCGACAAGCGACGATGAGCGACCCAGAATTCCGTCCTCAGCCAAGCATTCATGGCTACGCCGCGAGAATCATATTTCTGACTCCGATACTCGCTATGGCCGGCTTGGCCATCCTATGCACCTGGTATTCCACAGAAGTCGATTTCACGACTGGCACAGGACTATTTTCTCGCATGCTCTGGCTCACCTTCAGCCTCGGCAGCGCCGTCTTCTTCGTTTTCAATATCGCAAGAGCACGAGATAGAACCACAGTCGTTCCTGGGGTATCCACGCTATGGTATCGCCTATACTCCACGGTCCTCTTCCTCCTCGCGCTCGCATTACTCATCACGGCGAGTCTTGAGACGAAGGAAACATGGTGCGGAAAATTCACCATCCTCGACGAATCTGTCTGCCCTGATATCCGGCACATACCACTCAACACGTCTATCTACTTCGATGCGACGGCTATAGATAGGTCAAGGAGTGGAAGAGGTCGTATACATGCGACGGAGGCGTATCTCCCCGGAAATTTCCACATGACGTTCTGGAATGCTTTTCTTGATGCTACCTCAGAAACCGCGTACCCATTCCTAACAAGAGTAGACCTGTATTGAGATGAATAGACAAGAATGCCAAATTGCACCACCGGAATAATATGAGTGGACTCTATACATGATCTAATTGACATTGTTTCCTTGCTGCCTGCCCTTTTGGATGTGACAAAGCTGGATGCTGCACCACTCTAACCAGAAACTTTAGGATCTACAAAGCCGTGCATAGTATGGGCCAACAACACAATCCAGTCACTTGAAAGCCCGACGACAAAGCACAATCACTGCTCGAGATTCTTGTCGTCCCATTCTGGTTCAGACGCTTCCTTCGCAAGCAGAGCCTCGGATTGTATAAGCTGCGCTAATGTTAGTGGCTGTTGAAGTTCTTCGCCAACACCGTGTCCATGTACTTCTCCCCGCAACACCCCATAACCCTCAACGAGACGTTCGATCGCACGAGAATATAGAGCGCAACAAAGATGAATACACTTCGCAAGCCGTAGCATCGTCATGAACTATCAATCATTACTTCAAAGCCGATTGTACATATCCTTAGCTTTCGCCTCTTTGTTCCTTCTTCATTAGTTCATCCTGTAACCTCAGCATCGCCAACGCAGCACAAACTTTTCGCTGCTGTTCTAGATCATATGTCGGCCAATCCGGAAGGTCCTCAGGGAAACGCCGGCCATGCCTCAGATACTCGTCCCTTTTCAACTTTACTTTCTCAAGGTACTTGCGATCGTTTCCAAGTTTTCCCATGTCTCACGTACCTCGCGTTCCTCGCGAGCCTCACGCTCGATCTCAGCTTGCCGATCCAACATCGCAACGGCATGCAGTACCTGCTCTCTTTGAGCCGTATTGAAGTTGGTCCAATCCGGATAGTCATTGGAAAACGTTCCGCCTTCCCGTTGCACTATTTCGCGAGCTTGTCGGACGATGTCGAGGAAGTCGAAGTCCAGATGTCGCATTGCGTTCGCTGTTTCCACTCTTTGTCTTTGCCGTTCCACGCACGCCGCCTTCTCTTCTCCCTTCTCTCTCGAATATCTGTCAAACTTTGCTATTTTTGCATTTTGTTCCCGCTGATAATCCTCGTCGAATGCCGGATCATAGAAATACGGCGCATGCGTGACGTCTGGTGTGACGGTTATGAGGAGGAGCGGATCACGTGTGCCACGTGTCAGTGTCTGGTGCTGCTTCCTCACCTTATCAAGCACCTCTTACCTCAACAGTATCGTAGATACGTCATGTAAACAGACCCTGCGGAAGGCCCTTGTGTACAGAAGCATGAGCACAAGGGAAATACACAGACGACAGAACACTCTTCTAATTCATTTTGCATTACACCGCTATATTTGTCGATGGTCTGCGTAGCGGTGGTAATGTTTGAGTCAATGCTTCGGTATAAGCTTTCTCCTTTAGGCGATTGTAGTTCCTCCTCGATGAGTCCTTCAATCTTTGCACCGTCAGATCTAGCTCTGTGCTTATCGGTAGGTGGTCTGAGTCATGGTCGAGCTCCTGCACTATTTCGCTCCTGATCACTCTGTCTACTAGTCCCATTGTCACCATGCACAAATCTAAAGTCGATCGCCAGGCTCCTTCCTCGAACGTGATTGTGCCGGGAGGTAGTGTGTTGTTGAGTCCGAAGTCTTCTATGATCTCTACCAGGTCTTCAGATTCTCGATGTGTGCGTCTGACGCCTGAGCCCCCCCATAAAGGTTGGTGTAGGTTGAAATCGCCAAGTAGTATCTGCTCGTTCTCCCGATGTTCATTGAGGGCTATTCGTACGTCTGGTAGTGCCGTTTCTCCATTCGTAGTATGTCTTGCTGGGTTGTATATATTATGTAAGGCCAGTCGTTGCTGCTCCTGTCCTTCTCCATTTAGGTCGAGGATGAGGGAGCAGACATCTCTTGTGTATTCCTTGAATCGCCATTTTTTGTAGTCTATCCTTTTGTTTACGAAGAAGCAGACTCTGGCTCAGCTTTCGTCATCTCTTACCGGGTAGCAGAGATGGAAGATGTCTTTTGCTGGGTGGTGGGTAGTATCCACAAAAGGATTCCACCACAGCTCTTGAATGGCCAGAATATCATACTCATGAACCCGCGGGTCTCGGAGCAGAGTTGCCATTACTGTGTCTCTTGATTTGCGAACGTTGTACTATAGTATGCTTAATGTAGTGGCCTGATTCATTCTTCGGTGTCTGAGTCAATGTCCATCTGCTGGGTATTCTCTAGTGTCAGGCATGTGTTGTTACTAATCGCTTCCAGCGCCCTCCTGGTAGGTACAATATTCCTCTGTGGCCTCTGGCTGCTGATACCTTGTGTCAATTGGTTTTCCTGGTCCGTTGGGTCAACCGTGGTTCTGGTGTTGGTCCTTTTCTGTCCCCGTCCGGTTTGTGATCAGTTTCTCACGGTTCGAGTGGCATGTGTGAGTGCCCTATTCTGGCCAGGCCGAGTCCGTCGTGCGATGGTAGGCGCTTCCGGCTGCATTGTTTGGTCTTTTGGTTCTGTGACTTGGTGGTATTGAGGTCGTATCTGATATGCTAGTTTCGCCTTGGCTA
Organism: Setomelanomma holmii; assembly: GCA_010015745.1. Taxonomy (NCBI): domain Eukaryota; kingdom Fungi; phylum Ascomycota; class Dothideomycetes; order Pleosporales; family Phaeosphaeriaceae; genus Setomelanomma; species Setomelanomma holmii. The sequence continues at coordinate 91,465 of ML978262.1, forward strand.
TCTCATCCTTCCTGGTCGGGCATTGGCGGTTCCACGCTTTGTGATCACCGCGGCAGGTCGCACACCTCCTTGGTACGTTTTGTTCGGATTTCAATGGGCAATCCCAGGTGTTGTGCTCCTGCGCACAGTAGCCACATGCTGTTGGTGCCTTGCACTGGGTTCCTATGTGGCCGTATTTTTGGCACTTGTAGCACTGCTTCAGTCGGCACTGCTGCTCATATTGTTCGCACTGGAAGACCTCGCCTTGCTAGATAAGGCCCTCGTCTATAATCTTGTTTGCGTCCTCTGGTTTAGTGAACTCAATAGTAATGGTTGATGCAGCCTTTGTAGATGCATCCCTGGTTAGCCACCCTATGTGTCTGATCTCCGCCTGGGGTATGAACGGCCTATTGTCCTGTAGAAATTGGGCTCTGTTGTCTTCGAACTTGTCCATGTCCATTGTGCGGGTTTGGATGCTGTGTGCAAGGACACCAAACGTCGGGATCTGCACTGTCGCTCCGCTTCCAATGCGGTTGGCCCAGTCATCCGCAAACTGTCTTAGTGCCTCGACTTCGTTGCTGGTGGTTGTCTTAATGCTCAAGTCCCCGCTCTTTAGCTGATTGGAGGACACAATCTGAACACTGGCTATGTTCTCATTCCTGCTCTGTTCAATGGCTTGCTCCACATGGACTTTCAAATTGCGTGGGTTCATTGCCCGCAGGCTCTGTATAGTGAGTGGGTCTCTGATGTTCACGATGATCTCGCGTTGCGTCTGCACAGACGATGTCTTGAGACTTTGCGCATTGTATGTGCCTGCTAACGAAACGCCTTTAGCTGCCGCAGCAGCATAGCTCATTGGCCCATGCGCCTGCTCCTGATGCCTCTTGTTCTTGATCTCCCTTGTCATCTCCAAAGTTGTCCTGCCTACTTCTGTTGCCTCCTTTGCAGCTACCCTTGCCTTGTCTGCCGTGTTGCTGCTCTGTTGTATATTCGTTGCGGCTTGTTGGATGCCTTCTGTATTGTTCTTTAATTTGGCTTTGATCTGTTCAAGGGTGTGCGCTGTGTGTTCTGCTGTTGCCTTGGCTTCGGTCTGTACAATTCTGAGGGCGTCACTGATGGAGGTGAGATCAGGGGTGTGCTGCACTTTCAGGACGAACGTCAATGAGCCGCAAATGATATCACCAACGAGATCCGCCGGTATAGGAGACTCGCTTCCAGTGCGTTCGATACGATGCAGTACCTTGTGAAGAAAGCTGCTAAGACGTGTAGCGTGCTCGCAAACTGGGCTGGGCCAGGTCTCCTGTCGAGGCCACGGTGTCGCCATAGCGCCTCAGTGACAGTGGGCGCTGCGCCTGAGTGCTGGCTAGTTGAATGGCTTCATTGGCAGACGTTTGTGTACAATTAAATGCGTTGATTCCAAAAATTGAGATACTCGCTGTTGTCGTGTTTTTTTTCATTCATGCCGCCTTGCCACGCCGATCGGTACTTCATTAACTTAAGCGAGCCAACCCCGCTCGCTCCGAGGCACCGTCAGCAGCCTCACGTAATCATAACAGTATAATAAGCTACAAGCCACAGAGTCTGACACTGTGGCGCAGCCACCTGCCAATGATCAGTATGGAGCTAGCCAAAACACGGCGTAAGCAGCTAGCCTAGTTAGCAAAGAACAATATCCAGAGCTCCGCGCCCATCCATGGCTATTCCATAAGTATTGTGGTGACTGTGACGAAGGGCCATCCCGAATGATCATAGCTTAAAGCAGTATGAAGGCTCACGAAGTATCAAAACAGGGTTGCCTTCACATTATAGCTCTATGTTTATGTCTTCAATACGCTGACCGTCATCGACATATCCATCTATCATCACCACATCTGTGCTACAGGTGCTCTCCACGTTTCCAGCATCGGATCAATGAACGCTTCACTTGATCGTGCTGCTTGTAGGAGTTGTAGTTAGGGCTTCTAACAGGCGAGTCAGAGAACGATCACGCTGCGCGAAGCCAATCATCAGCATGGATTGCAAGGTTCTCTTGACGTGTCGTGAGTGCTCTCACAAAAAGAGCAGGCCCGTGACAGAGGATTAGGTAAGCGCGGGAGCGGGGGAAAAGCGGGGCGTGCATGCTAAATGCTGGACAAGCCGAAGATAGCTGATGAGTGATCTTTGACCTCCATACCACATTCAGATTACATCACGCTTTTACATTAGCGATAACAAAGAAAGAAGACGTGTGGGAGTTGGCGGATATTGCAGAAACGAAACCTTTGCAGTCGTAGCATCACTACCTGGCTTCGCTCGTGCTTTTCGACTCTTTGAGAAATGGAGAAGCTCGAAGAGCATCAGCTTGGGTCTTCCAAAGTGGCGTGGCAAGATCGATAAGCTGTGGTCCGAACTCTGCCAGCATCTCGCGAACTTGATCTTCAGATGCGCGGAGACAGGTCGAGAGCGCTCCATCTGACTGAAATGTTGCATCCTCCCATTGTTTCTTCCATTTAACAACGGCTGATTGCATCTCTTCACTCTGCGTATCCACCTCCATTGCCACCATATAGAAGGAAGATTTGATTGCATGCTTCGTTTTTGACTTGAACAGGCGCACAGTTGAGCACTTTGTGAACGTGCGGATGACCTCAGCGGTATCGAATGATTCTGGCTTGTGCATGACTAGGACCAGTGACCCTTGGTTGCGTAAACGCTGAAGTGCGAAGACTAGCTGGCTCGTGGCTAACCGTAGCCTCTTATGCGACTCATGATGTTCGGCACCAGCATGCGCATGTCGAGTCGTTGCGCCCGTCGCGCCACAGAATACAAGGTCAAACGTCTCGTTCTGGAACGGTCTTTTTGAAGAGAACTTTGCGATGTCTGGGTGTTGAGTCGGTATGGATGTGGCTGGCCGTCCCATCTCGTTTGCTAGCATCGTGATATCGGCGAATTCTATGCGAACCTTCAAATCGTCCCTCCATCCTGGCAGCATAATTCGCAGACCTCCCATCTCTGATGGCAACGTGATGCCCCGTATCCTGGCGTCGCGATGTTTACGGAGCACAGTCTGAGCGAACCCACCCGGGGCCATACCGATATCCAGGACTCTTGGGGACTGACTCCCATCAGCTGCTGCCAGTGTAATGACTGATGTGTTCTCATCCATCTCCTGTCCGATCTCACATGTCATTTTGAAGAAGCTTTGCATTCGCTGCTGTGTTTTATTGGCGTTGTCGGATTGTGCACGACGAGTTTGGAAAAACCGATCGCCCTCGGAGGTATTCCAACCCTAACGGTATGTAAGCAAAGGTCTTGATATCTTTTCCTCTTAGATACCTTCAATCGGAGATCAGTCAGTTCTTTGAAAATCTGACTGTTCTCTGCTAGATACTTTGCGATGATCGCCGACACCGAGGTTTCCTCAATTGGCAAGGTGCTGCGCATCATCTCCGCTAGGTCTGGGTTCATGGCTTGAGTGTTGCTGAATTGAAGTTTGGAAAACTAAATGGGAAATGTCTAGCGTTCGAGGCCGGAGGAAGGTTATCATAGGATGACAAAAGGATGGAAGCGCCTACTTCTCCAGCAGTTCCACAGTATCTTAGGTCTTGTGCTTCGAACAACGTTGTCGTAAGGGCCCCGTCTTCACATGTAGGGGTTTACGGCCAGCTGCGGGGTATGCAGGAGGCTGTACGACGTGAGAATCCCATGCCAAGAGACCATGTACAGCGCATACATGAAGAACGCCTCCCTGACGTGAATAGCTTGAGACCAGTCTGATCAGCCTGATACAACTGAAATCCATGTCAGTGCTCTATAGAGGAGAGTAGTTAACGGCGAGGAGCCTTCTGTGCATGCGAAAGTGAAGAACAGATAGACTCGCAAGTTTTTGCGATACGAAAGCTTGTTGAGTACCGTACCGTGTGATCCATGCGCAGTGGTGTGTTTCTCAGAATCTCAGCGGCTAGCGAATGGTTATCCGGATGCTACAAAAGGCAACCCAATAGACCATGCATATCTATCGGCGCGTGAGCCTGACGAATGATACCCTAGCAGCACTCCGAACGATGCAGGATGCATAAGTGACGGAATACTCGCTGAACCTGAAGTGGCGTTGCCGTGCCCTGGGACACCTTCAACCCAATCGATCTCACACTTTAACTGACTTCTTCTGGCTAGATGAAGGGCAGAAACGGGTATAAGATAAGAAAAAATGTTAAAGATTTCTGCACATGAATCTATAGAAAAGACGCGTGCGATTCAAACTTCCTCTTCACTTTTCCTATAGCTGTTGTGGTTGTAGAGATATCGCTGTTGGAAGGGGGTGGTTGTGGTGGAGGCCGGAGCGTGGCCGCGCTAGCCCCGAACTGGGTTTGTCCAGACTCCATGCAAGAATGGCCAGAATACGTGCGACAGAATACACAGGACAAGTTCTGGATGGAGAGCCAACCGGCGTTTCATGCATATGACTACGGCGCAAACATCGAAATCCATGTAACCGAGCAGATGCGGTCGGTGCCGAAAGAGACACGTCTCCAAAGAGCCGAAGATGACTCCGATTCCGGCAATGAGAGCATCTTCTCCGCAGGACATACAATGGTACCGGCCGGCAACAATCGACCTGAAGGAATTACTCTGAGACTCCGCGTCGCTGAGCCTTCGCGTTGATGACACGCAATGCTAGAGCTAAGACAAGCCCTGGTATGGAACACACTCCCGCATGAGATCTACTGTATCCGCCGCAACACCAACGGCAGTTTGTCGGCCTTCAAGCAAGGATTTAAATAACTCAAGTCCAGCCAAACCGCTCGAATGACGACCTAAATCCAATACCACGAACTTTCACGATGCGTTTACAGCGAAGCAGAACGAGGACGGGCACAACGAGCATGGGCACAACGAGCATGGGCACAACGAGCATGAGCACAGCAAGGACGGCGGTAGAACTACGGGCGTGCAACGTCCAGCACAGAGATGGTATCGCATCGAAAGTACAACAAAGACGAAATATGATAGCATGTCATAGCCTGCGCAAGCCTGCTTGAATCGATCTACGCTCATCATCCTATATCTTCCACTACTACATCTGCGCCACTGGGGCTTTCCAAGCCTGTACTTCGCTCGTCCTCGCACCTGTAGCCTTTGGCTCCAAGGGTTTAGCTCTTTGTCCGCCTTCAGTAGCCTGTACTCGCGGTATCTTGGCCTTGGGTTGAGAGGGGCCAACGCCTTCCGCAACCTGTATGCCGCTTGCCCGCATTACCTTGACCTTTGATCCTGAGGGACCAGCGTCCGCAACCTGTTTGCTGGCCCTTACTACCTTGGCCTTCGATCCTGAGGGACCAGCGTCCGCCACCTGTGTGTTACTGGTCCGTGCTACCTTGGTCTTTGGCTCCAGCACCTCTGCGTCTTCTGCAGCACCCTTCCGCTTTCGGCCACGCTTCTTGCTTGTCGTAGCTTCTTCTACCTGCAGCGGAGTACTGGCAGCCTGTTTAGCCGCCTTAGCTATTCTCTCGGCTCTCTTAGCCTTTGTCTCAGCTTTCTTAGCCTCTTTTGCCTCATCCTCCGCTCGTGCAATCTGGAGGTCTTCAAACGTTATAACCTTGGCTCTCCCGAGTATCTTTGACTTGGTCGATCGTCGAGCTTTGCCCTCGTTATTTATTCCCTTTCAAAACCTATTCTGATCGCGAAGGAGGGCGTTCTTAGTGAAGACTGTTAGGGCGGCCTTAGAGACTTTCTGCTGTAACCTTTCTTTACGCTGGGTACTCGATTCGTCATTAGTCGTATGTTTAATCATATCAAGTAGCGACGTTAGTCCCTCTGACGACACTGGTGTTGTAGGCGTCGGCAATGCTGCGTGTGGTAGACGAGACTCTACACTCTCATGAGCATTCGGAATGGTTACCGTTATTTCAACAGGCTTTGGCGGGTTCGGTGTATCTGCAAGGACTCTGTTGGGGTTGAATGGGAATAAACCGCTTCCTCTCCATGCAGCGAGAATATTCCTCTTCGTGAGCGCCCTTTCCCTCGCAGGACTGTATAGATATGTGAAATGCTGTTTGCCGATTGTACCTACTCCGCCTCGCTCTATTCGTTTAACCTGATCGCGGTAGGCTGCCTTTAGCGGGCCAAATGCTGCGACATCGCAGGGCTGGAGCTTATGGGATGTATGAGATGGCATGCGGCATAGCTTAATATTGTTCTTGAAACAGAACTCTATGACATTGAGTGTCTCGTGTGTACCGCAACCGTCCTAGATAAGTATACGCAGTCTGCTATTTGCCTGTTGCTTAGTCTGGGGATCAAATACTTGCTTCAGCTACTGTAGGCTAATATATGAGTCGGTAAATCCTAAGTCAGATAACGCATAGATCTAACTAGGGGTAGGATGTGTGGTCTAATTAGCTCAGTGGGTTGAGGCGGGCCAGATTATTATGGGGTTTAGACACCTACCGGCGGCGGAGATACATTTAACAGCAGTTACTATAGTCCGCTTAACGCGTGCGCCTCTATAGCCGCGTATATCGTTCTTACCAACGAGGACTTTGACAGAATTAAGCATGCTAAGCATCACTTCAGTCTCGTTCATGTTATAGACGTTCTCTGGAAGGACGTCTGGCTTATGTAGCACTGGCTCAATTACCTCAAACTATTTAACGACCTTATCATAGATGTTATACTAGTTCTAGTCCTGCGGTCTGTTTTTTTTCGCAACGATCTCCGGCCGGCGTCTCTTGAACGGCTTTACCTAGTTTATGTGAGGCGGCTTCAGTGGTCTATCCGCTTTAGGTTGGTGGCGAGTAGCACTGAACGCTATGGCTGGTAGATACTTCATTCGTATAGGAAAGCTGAGGGCACTAGATTGTAGCACGAAATCGATGACGGCGTCCTCTTTGTAGGGGTAGAGGTATCGTTAGTCTACAGCTTTGGCTTCTTTTGAGGGTCGTCCGTTCGCACGATGAGTGACAGTAGAGAGAGGGACGTTACTAAATGCAGCTCGAGCAGTTAGTGTATCAGGAATGCCATCAGGAAGGCTTTCCGCCAGTGCTTGACTGGCTTTATCCATGTTACTGTCGCTTTCTATGGGATGAAGAGGACGAGGGCTGCTCAACCTGCAGCGAGCGCCAGTGAGGCCTAGTTCCTGGCAGCGAACAAAGGACACAAAGCTACTTCTAGATTTAGGCTTAACAAACTACACAAACAATGCAAACTAGATAAACATTAGTGTTCCTGCACTACAGATGAGATAAGAGCGCTAAAATTCAATACGTCCAAAGTTTTGGTGCTAATCCGAGAAGAGCTGAGCTAAAATTCCAAGAAGATCGTGAACCCAACTGCCGGTCGGCGAAACTCTCGGACTCCACCACCCTGCTTCCGATTGACCTGAGTTCTTGATGCCTGATTTTTCCATGACTATACTATCCTATGATAGTTCCGAAGCCCTAAGATGTATCGCTACTCGTTGTTAAACAGGGGAACAATGGCCAAAGAAGAATCTGACGCGAAGTTAAAATGATCGACAACGACAGCAATACTGTGTATTTTTTCGCCATACGCTGGTATCTAGTGTAGAAAGGCTCAAAGAATTTATTGTGTCTAATCACTATAGCTCGATAGACTCGCAAAATAATGTTTAAGATATTTGACTGGGAGAAATCTCTCGTTACGTTGTGATGTTCGCTACGTCGTAGGGGATATTAGTAGGATTGTACGGTGCGTATAAAGTGGGAGAAGTTGGATGCTCTGGGACTTGACTCGTCGACTTCGTGCTGCTCTCCAGATTCTCTAAAATCGTCGAAGTGACCGATGGTGTCCGACCCTTTTGCCTCGTTGTGTCACGCTGCGTTGCAGCTGACCTTGGCACGCGAGCGGGTACAAGCTGTGCGGGAAGCACACTGCTCACTAGTAGCGGCGAGAGTTCGTCATTAGAGCCATCAGAATCTTCGTGGTTTTCACCATCGGGTTTCTTGGGACGATGCCATGGCATCGGAGGTCCATCCGACGAGTCCGAGGAGTCGGAGTCACTGTCGTTACTACTACTCTCACTGCCGCTGTCGCTGTTGCTATTTTCGCGTTCTTCTTCGCTGCTCTCTGAGCTTGCAGAGATATCATATCCGCCACTCCCGACACTATGAACAGATTTGTCGTCCGAGTCATGTTCTCGCTCTTGTCGCTTCTTCCTCTGAAGCTCTGCAACGTGCTCAAGGCCGATGCTATCTGTGTAAAGACTATCATAATCGCTCTCGTGTTCCTCATCAATAACATATGCTTGGTTTGGTTTTCGCGGAGGTGTTTCAGGATCCGCGTAAAGACTGTCATGATCACTCTCATCTTCCTCGTCCACTTCCCGCAGGTTTCGAGGCCGGTCTCGAGCTTCTGGTGGTATAACGAGCATTTATTCATTGGCGTCAAAGTCGAACACACTTCGAGCATCGTCTAGGTCTGTGGCTTGCTGTTCGACACGTCTACGTTCTTCTGTATCCAAACGTTCTTGTCGCCTCCTTTCATATGCGTCCACGAAATCTCGTCGTATGCTTTCCTCTGGTATTCTCCATTGTAGCCACAGCCTTTCCTCGGCGTCTACCCATTCTTGCTCACGAGTACGATCAGTGGCACTGAAATGCTTGCAGAATGGCGGGATCGTGGATCTATTGCGAAGCGCATCTATCGCATGCTTGCGGTGCTTACGAATATACCGTGATTTGATACGATTTCCCCAGACCGAGTTCAGGAGCCAACGCACGGGTCGAAGACGAGATGTGTCGTGTGCCCAGTCAAAGACGCAACCACCAATGACTGGAAGTAATGGTGGGGTATTTTCGTAAACCCAATTCGATGCGGCATCGCCTACGGCATCTGTGATGCGCCATTTGCGGCGCTGTTGTGTTCTTTTAGATCCTCGGTCACGCGGATTTTGCGGGCTGGCACTTCCTCAACATTCTGGTTGTTATCTTCTGCACGCCTACGCTTGTTTTGCATTCTTTGCTCATCTTGTTCGATAAAGTGTGCGTACGTGGGTGGGTATTGCTTCGGCTGATCTGGCACAGCTCGACCGGTGCGAAGCAGGTAGCTGCGATATGTCTCGTCATTACAGTTTTTGAATTGATCTTCCGGGTGAGGTCCGACGACGGGGCCTTCTACTTCATCCTCGGCTCCAGTAACACATTCAATTACCAGCTGGGAGATCTTCACACGTTGTCGTTTCGTAGCATTCGATCGTCGATCACGATACTCCCATGGCCCTTTGTACTCTGGTGCGCCAGCAGCAAGCACGCTCGGTTTCGGATTGTAAAAGAGTGGGCGTTTATCACCGGGCAGGAAAGGGTAAGGTGGGTTAGCCGGATCCCACGACATCTTGGATATTGAGGATGGATCGTCGGTCTCCCGAGACGGTCTTGTTTGCTGGTATGTGTAATGTGGTGATCGGAGACATGTAGTGTGCACGCAATGGTGCCCGAGGACAAAGCGCAGAAGATGTGGTCAAAGATGGAAGGGACAAAGACTTGGTGGTGAAGACAATTGTGCATTGTAAACATTGTGTAAGTGCGAATTTGGCTACGACGTCGACAGGGGATCATTGCGAGTCAAGGATATCATTATACATAGCCAAAATTTGTCCATGTTTCAAAGTCATCACTCGTGCCCAGCCCAACTGCAACCCGTCACTAGCGTGAAATCAGATATCGAGTATCACTTATGAACGTTGACTGTCATACTGAGTACATGATTCCTTGCTGGTAGCGCCACCGATTCCTGCAAGAGATTAAACCAAAGACAAATTCGCCGATGCAGCACTGTCCCTCCTTTCCATGCGGGATGACAAGAGCGATCGTGGTAGACACAGAGGTAAATAATCAATCACTGTTGGACTGATTGATTGACTTGATTGATTTTTTCAATTCAATCAACTCAATCGATCCCTATACAAATTTGCAATTAACTCAATTACTGCAGTGAAGATTGATTAAGTTGATTGTCTTGATTAGTTTTCTGGTGAGATTTGTGAGGTTCTTGGAGTTGCTGTGAGGCTAATTTTGAGCAATCTTTTAGTGTTGAGGAGCGTCATCCCAACTTGTGTTAGCCTAATTTTCTATACAAAATACGTGCCCCCTGCGCGTACAACCACCCTTGTAGTGCCTTTTAAACCTTTTTAAAACTCTTAACGCTGCCTTTGCCGCCTATACTAACGCGTTTTTTAGTGTTTAGAGTGCCTATTATAGCCAAACGATCGCAAGCTCCTACTTCAAGCGCTTCCGCCGCCACCAAACGTATGCGCCTATCTAGTGTATCAGCTCAGCGATCATCTCAGCGTCTATCGTCCCCCCGTGAAGCCCTGGCTGCTGCGATCTAGGCCACCGAGTCTATACAAACGTTTGAGTCGCAGTTCTTGGAGTCGCAACCTGAGGAGGCAATCGTCGCGCCTGCTGAGTGCAGCGTTGCTGGAACGGTGGCTACAAGCGCGGTTATTGCAGCTGAAGATAGAGACGAGGATGGAGATGAGGATGGAGATGGAGATAAGCCCCTCGCTGACGACTTTGAGGGCATCGATTGGACGCGTTTAGGAGCATTTATGAAGTCTCTCTTAACGCCCAAACGCAGCCAAAGCTGGATTTTTCGACATGGCTATCGTGTTGTTGAGCGCAAGGCTCCATCTCGCACCTGGTTTGTGTGCAAATTCTGCCATAAACACAAGCTTATTGACGCTGGCGGCCCGGGTTTGTTTAACGTTACTAGAGCTACTTCATCAGCAGCAGCCCATCTTAGCTCCTCAAAACGCGGCTACGGCCTTACAAAAGATGGCCCAAAGGCTCGCCCACCTCTTTTAGGGCAGCTCTCATTGCGCGAGGCGTTCGGCGCTGGCCATTAGATCCCTCAGGCTGCCGCCAACGCAATGGGAAATTTCAACGTGCAAGGCTTTTGAACAGCAGCTGTCCTTTGGATCGTCGAGAACAACCATCCTCTGCGCGAGCTTTCAACACCAGCTTTCTGCAAGATGATGCGGTTTGCCAACCTAGAGGCGGAGGCAGCGTTGTGGGTAAGTTGACTAAGCGTTACTACCTTTGTATTAAAGCTCTACAAGTTTTTGCAGCCTAAAGTTGTCTAAGCCTTGTCAACAGCTGTTAGTAAGATCTATATAAGCTTTGACAGCTAGACAACTAAGGGCGGGAAACGTGGCTTTTACGGCGTTGTTGCTCACTTTGCTGACCCCTCTGGAGTAATACGCGACCTACCGATTGACCTACCTCAACTTAGAGGTGCTCATACAGGCGAAGCTATTGCAACAGCTTTCTCAACAACGCTCTCAGCGTTTGGAGTCACTGGTGATCGTTTAGGTTACTTTGTACTCAACAACGCTGCTAATAATGACACCGCAGTTGCTGCTCTTGCCCTCCAATACAACTTCAACTCTACCTACCGACGCCTCCGTTGCGGTTGCCACACACTCAACCTTGTTAGCCAAGCCCTTATGTTTGGCAGCGATCAAGCCGCGTACGAGAACGCGCCTGAACACTATACAGAGGAGGAGTTGTACATAAGCGCCTGGCGGAGAGATGGCCCTATTGGAGTCCTTTTTGACGTTATCAACTACATCGAAACGCCGCAACAATATGAGCTCTTTCGAGAGTGCCAGTGCGCTGCCAACGCCCATCTACCTCACGATGAACAACCTAAACTGCTTGAACCAGTTAAGCCGGTTGTTACTCGATGGAACTCAGCTTACTCAGCTCTTGAGCGCGCCACCCGCTTGCAAGGCGCGTTTGATCGCTACGCTGAGCACCATATAAACAGGACTACACTTGAGGACTCAACCGCGCGGAGGCGTAACAATAAGCTGCCTGATGCACCAGGGTGGATGAGATCTGGTGGGCTTACTGCTGCTGATTGGGCAGTGATTACTGAGTATCAAGAGGCTCTAAAGCCGCTCAAAGAAGCAACTCAACGCCTTAAGGGCCGCGGCAAAGATGGCAAATACGGCGCCATTTACAAGATTATACTAGTATACGAACACGTCCTCAACTGCCTCGAAGAGCGCCTTCAATCGTACGGAGAAGTTGACTTCAACGCTCATGGTGAAGCCCTAGAGGACCATCTCAAAATAAACCTCAACGCTGCCTGGCGCAAGGCAAACGATTATTACTCCAAACTCGACACCACACCTATCTATTACGCTGCTGTTTGCCTTCATCCATACTACAAATACTACTGCGAGAACAGTTGGGCCAACAAGCTAGGGTGGCTTGAACGGGCGAATGCTGGCTTCTAAGAGCTCTAGGCATCTTATAAACCTCAACAGCCGCGCTCGCCGCGCAGAGTTACACCTATTGGCAGCTCAATTAACGAGGCAATTGGTGCTTACCTGCGCCGTGGCGGCAATAAAGAAACTCCACTTGATGAGTTTGAGGGCTGGAGACTCTATGAACCTGAGTGGACGGCGGCTCAATACAGGGCTGATGGCAACCCAGTCCTGTACTGGATACAATTACAGCCAAAATACCCTAATTTGTTGCAGTTTGCAATCGACATTATGACTATCCCAGCATCAAGTTGCGATTGTGAGCGACTCTTCAACAAGTTAGGCGACCTACTTGAGGCCAAACGTCGCAATACTCGCAGTGAAGTACTTTCAGCTCTTCAGTTAGTACGCTCCTAGGTAAGAGCTGGCTTCAAGACACCATATACTGACGACGAGATGGGCGTTACCGACGAGGAGGTGATGAGAGACTTTGGCATGTGTGAGTGGGATACTCCAACACTGTAATTTGTATGGCGCTCGATCTCCTTGGCATCAATCAATCAATCACTTGTTAATCAACTAAACAAAAACACCCTATCAACTTAATCAATCCAATTAGAGGGCCTCTAAAACCCAATCAACTCAACTTAGGAGCGCAAGATTGATTGGATTGATTGTTTACCAGTGTG